>LPNX011153487.1:122761-149135 GCA_001517045.1 Pseudotsuga menziesii | reverse complement strand
GAATACCTTAGATTCCATCAATCCAAAAACAAAGTATGCCATATAACCATACATTGGTGGATCTTGAAATGAAACAAAACCATAAGTTTCATACCCCTGTCAAACTTCATTAAACTTATTTATATTTGCTTGAGGTCGAACTCAGCCCATAGACTAGTCCTGCAAAGATGAAATGAGCAAAATTTTTAGAAAATATGAGGATCACATTAAGAAAATGTTGACTAAAGAAAACTAGTACAATCTGGATCCATTGTGCATCAAATTAGCGACATTTCCAAATCCAACCAAGTACAGAAGAATGGCATTTAAATCTCTAATGCTCATAATCATGGGGAAGACAAGAGGGGCTAGGAAAAAACTTTAAATTAACTTTTAGAGGTTGATTTGAACAATAGACTTTGGAAAATACTGCTACAATTCCAAGAATATCTATGTTTTTATGTTTAAGAAAGTAGATGCCATTGTGCACAAAATTTTGTTTCTAAAACTATGAACTGCAAATATTTCAAATATAATATAGACAAAATATTAACCTGATATACAAAGTGATGAAACAAAACATGAGTTCTTACTACACCAAATCTAGGAAAATATCAAGCTTTCCTTGGTCATCAAAATGTTGAGTGTAGCCTACCATACATCAGAAAATGTATACTCTTATATCTCCAACATCTAATCAACTAGATATTACCATTAAATCAACTTCCAAAAGACACCAAAGAAGCATTCTTTGTTAATAGACCAAAAACCATCCAACAAGTTCTTGAAGGGGAGAATTCGACAATTGGAGAAGATATAAAATGAAACCACATTAAGTGTATTCCGTAGTGCATTCATCTAGTAGAAATGAAAAATGAAGGATAACATTGTAGTTGAACACAAATAGATCATTTACCATTGATTGTAGTGGTTTTGTAAATCAATTGAAACAACCATGGTACTTCTCTCCAAATATCCAATTCTGCTTAAGCATAAAAAATGTAAATGCCATATAAGCACCAATAGCCATATGTTTCAAAGAACCTCAAAAAAAAAACCAAATGATTTATTACCTAGGAAAACCGAGAAATACTACCGAGGATGATTCAGATAAGGGAAAGAGAAAGAAACTACAATGCTAAACATATTGAAATCTACAAAATAACCATATGAATGGAGGAAGTATAAACAAACAATTAGAATACACTAGTACCGAGAAATATTTTGATGAATTTGCACAATTGGTACAAATTAGAAATTTATATTTAGGGGATCATAATGTGTAGGCTACCATTTTTCCTTCCCCACACAAATTGCAACCACGTCCAATCATTTCTTAATTAAATCATATGGTCACACCTACGAATAATGGATGGATACCAAATACAAGCCCTCCTTTTGTCAATATTGCTAATTGGGGGTTTAATGTATTTAGCATTATGTTTTGGTAGTATGTGATGGTGCAGCTGAAAGGGTCGGTAGTGATTTCATTTGGGGGTACTCACGAACCGACAGCATATGGGGAATTGGTGTCCATTGGAGGGTTGGGGTCCGATACCAACAAGAATCTCAGCACAGCCATTGCCGCCACACTGGAGAGCAAAGTCAATGTACCCAAGTCACGCTTATACATCAAGTTCTACGATGTCAAGGTTGGTTCTCAGTTCCTCAGTTTGTTCTGTTTATGTGAAAATGGCTTCCCAATTGAACCATCATCTGCCCCTGTGGTGTTGATATTATGAATTTGTTTTGCACTTTTTGTTGTGGCACGGGAATGGGGACAGGCACATTCATTCATAGAAAATTTTTAGTGCTTGCATGGTTTACACCAGTAGTGTCAGCCTTTGTCTTCTAGACCATCACAGACAAGCGATTATAGGACTGCTTGATTATTAGCACAACAAAGCACCACACAATTTTTTATTTTTTGGAGATTGAGGTCATTTAGGGTTTTGGGCTAATCACAATACAGTGAAATCCAAAAACAAACAGCTCAATATTGAACCACTGTGAAAACTTACATTCACAAATTTGGTATGCTAATCCACAACACAGAGAAATTCAGAAACAGACATCTCAATGAAGAACCACTGTGAAAACCTGCATTCACAAATTGTATTGCTCTGTTTCTAGTTAATTTTCTGTTGAACATTGACTTGACATGTTCATTACCCTGACTGGTTTCATTTTGAACAAAATCAACATTGAAGAAACGACTGCTTGACATATGTTGATGCTAGTGAAATGCGTGGCAAATGTCTCAATCTAACGTGGTGTTGAGCGATTGAGAGAATGTGTGGAGTCGACATGCATTGGGGAACCCTGGCATTGAATCTGTCTGAGCATTTCGATTTCATCTGCAAATTAAATCGTTCAGCAACCCTTGTGGAGGATAAACTATGCGATCTGTAAGTTGAATTCCTTAATCATTGTTAACATGGATCTGTTCTTGCCATTATTTTTACCAAATAGTTGGAGGTTTGTTGGTTAATAGTGTAGAGATGAAGTATTTAATCTTGTGGTTGCCAGTATAGCCATGAATATTCAGTTTTGGATGAAGCAATAAAACTGCTGATGATATGCATTTAGATATCCGTTCATGATTGAAGCCCAGTCTAGTTAGAAATTAGAACATAGAGTTTAAATTGTTTACACAAACTACAGGAAGAAGGAGACCCTGCATCAAAATCCAAGTTGTGTCTCCATTGGAACAATGATTCCATAGGGTTTCTGTCTAATTTTGAGTTACTCAGCATGAATTATATCCATCAAAACCATGAATTTCTGTATGGAAAGAGTTGATTCCATCTTGTGAAGGGAAATTTTCTCCCAGGTTAGACACCCTGGGGTCTATGAGAGGTTTCATCTTGTAATAAGGATTGCTTAATATCGCTCCTGTTGATGGATCCATCTCTGTCTAGGTTTTTTTCTTTTGCTTTGCCCCACAGTACAGTAAAAAGACCTGTGATGATAAAAATTGATCCCACTAAACTGCAGATGAAGCAAAGTTATTAACAAACTGTCAAACGGCATCCAACTTCAAATGATAAATATAAAAGGGAAAGATATGCCTGCTGACCTTCCAAGATAAAATTTTATGTGAAGGATGGCATGTTCCAAGATTGCACTCATTATTGTTGTTGTGGGGTGAAACAATGCAACAAAGATTGGTCCCTTTATACTGATACAGTAGATCTGTGCAAAATATCCAAAACTGGTACATAATCCTTGTACCAGAGTGAACATGATTTAAAACTTGGCATTTATCAGGCTTTCAACAAATGGAACTAGAAAATATGTTTAAGCAATAACTATAATGACTAGACTCCCACAGAGAATAGAATGCTGAGAATCCCAATGTCCCACTTTAACCTCCAAGCAGAGGCCTTTGGATCAAATATTAAAGCCACAAAAAATGACAGCATTGTTCCTTGGAATAACATGATTGCTGTTAATGAGAGTTGAGCTGGATATTTACTCAGCACTGGAGCCTATAATCAAAACAATATAAAATCTATCAATGATAATATGTTATATTTTCACTCTCCTCTGTGGTGGTTTTTCTATCTATCTATGTACATATGTTCAAGGGAGGGATAAACACCTGAAAAGTAACCCAGCCAAACAGAAATAAATAGCCCACAAACACCATTATGGCACCGAACATCCATGTGCTGAGTATATGCCCATTAGGCTTTGCGAGGACTACAGGGCCCTTGTAGAAGATCATAATCATTACACCACCAAATCATTCGAGGTTTATATCTTTCCTTAATTGGCCAACTCAAAATAAAAACATAATGTTGTAACCTGCTTTGACTTGTCATAACCTGCTTGAAGCAGCAAATTTAGTGAAAACAGTGCATCATCTTCGCATTCTTTTCCATCAAGAACAAAAAGCACAGCTTTTCGCAGTGCCCCGACATGCATGCTCAAAAGGGATGTCAATATTTTCAGCAAAACGCTTGATTGCCCATCCTTCAATACAGAAAAAACTAACTGCTCACAAAGTGTGAGTAATGAAGTATCTTTAGATGTCTGTTGTATCCAAAATGTGTCCTCTCTTGAATAACTTTGTGTTCTACAATACCCCAGTTATGAACCCCACTAATGTCAATCAGTTGTTGAAAGAGATCATCCATTCCATGCTCTTCTGTGACTCCCTCATTCACATTTATAACACTTTGTACCACATGATATACCCATGATTCTAAATAGCCTGTTCCTATGGGAAGCTGAAAAGTTCCTCCTTGTGTAATCTGTATTAACTTATTTCTTATATTGAACATCAACCAGGATGAGAAGGTTGTAGAGTGGAGAATCATGTGCCAAAGAATCGACATCAGTCTTGAAATTAGCAAAGACCAGCAAACCAATTGTGTGATGTTAAGTTCCACTGGAGGACAACTTACATTGCTGAGGGTAGAAAAAATATTCTCTAGCATTTTGATGTTTTCAAATGCATTTGAAGAATCAAAAGCCATGAGAAGAACTTCCAAATGAAATAGGGATGGAAGACTTGCACAAACTTCTTGGATATTTAAGCACCCTGAATATGTAGCTTTCACTTTCTCAACAATAAAACTAGCGTAGCCTTTGTAGATTTTGAGTCTTAAGGAGTCATCTCCCAAACTGGACCATGTGGATGTCCTTATAATAAGAATGCGAGCTACAAGAACAAGAGCATCATCAGTATAATAAAACCTCCCATCCTCTACCTTCAGAACTTGATTTACTAGGTGCTCTTCAAGTTCAACGGATAAGGCACGCCTCATAACAAGTTCATGTAACAGGTTAAAGCATGCTTTGTGAAAATGAAGGTTAAAGCATGCTTATATATGTAACGTGGTGTACTAAGAGTTGGATCCAAAAAGATGAAGGTTTATTAAATTATTTCTGGATCAACTTTCATTTCAGAATAGACAAATTGAGTTTGGGCTAGCATTTATTTCCATGTTTGAGATCATTAGGAATCTCATTATAATTTTTTAATATTTTATTGATATAACACAAAAAATTGGTGCGATTGTTCAAATGTGTCTGTATTTTTGTTCATAATCAGTTTTAATGTTTAGAACATGTGATCATTGAAGATTTGAACCGCTCATTATTTTTCTACGTGTCTTTTAGCATTTTCTCTGGATTTGGTCTTATATTATCTTGATCTAACAGGGAACATTGATGTCCAGGTTGTGATGTCACAGTGGTCAGGATCAAAAATTGGGAACTTCAATATTGTACAGACATCTGGTAAACAGACTATTCAGCTTGATGGTGTTTTCAACATAATATCATATGATCTTGTATCCAAGATACAAGAGATATTGGTCAATAGTGATTTTAAGGTAGCTGCACCATCTAATTTTCTATGTGCTCTTTTGTCCACATAATATGATAGTTCAACAAGAGGTTTCCTTCAGGTTGTTCATTATATGCAGCCAATATTTGGAAAGAAATAAGGAAAACTGCTTTAAGATGTTAAGAAAATTCTTGACGTTTCAATCCCAAAGCCGGGACCATCTTCAAGAGTCAAATAGGCTCAGAATATAATGTTGTTTAGTCATCATATTAATAATAAATCCAACATGTAATAATAAAACCCTATAGGCTGACCTTAATGCTCCTTGTTGGAGTCAATTATCATTTATTATATTTCATGTTTTTATAAGCTTTTAGGCTTCTCTAGTTTTCCATCCCTCATCTCTGTTCAGTCTCTATAGCCTCCCATATCTTCCTTTCTCCATAGTGGTATATCTTTGAGATGGTCTTTGTGTCTTCAATGCATATGTAGTGCCCACTGTTTCCTCCTTCATCTATAGTTGCAAATTTCTTTTCATGAATGTATTAACTTTCTGTAAGTAGTCATATTTGGTTGGATGCTTATGTTTTACTGTAGCTTATACATAAATAACATTTATACCAATCCATCCATGTATATTTCTATCTATACACATACGGGAATACTCTCCATCTTAGTTCCCGTGTTCTGCTGTGCCTTTAAATGACTGTCTTGGTCTGTATTGAGGTGAATCTCTCTGTTGTGCCTTTAAAATGACTCTCTTGGTGTGTATTGAGTTGAATCTCTCTAGTTATGATTGGAGTGTAAAATGTCGAAATAATTGGGGAAAGACTCAAATTCAATCTTCTTGATGATTTGTCCAAGGGAAATTGTACAAGAATATTGGTCAGTGTTTTCGTGTAGTTGCTTCATTTCAAGTATAAAGTAGTTGGAGTAGTTGGATATATGGCTTTTATTATATCTGATTTTCTATTTTTTTTTGGTATTATCATTTTTATTTGTTCATGGATGTGATATTTATTATTTACTATTGCTATCTATTCTAATTAGTATTTTATCATCTAATATAATGTCTTAGGAGGAACTAATTTGTAACAATTTTAGATATGCTATTATCGAGTATATAAATATTAGCATATCTTATATCTTCATGTATACTTTCAAGTGGTCACCTCCCCCTTATTTAGAATTTTAGAGAGGTAAGACATTGTAACACAGCATTTTCTTAGTTGTAGTACCATCTACATGTTGGTATGATGTCTTCCTGTACAGTTACATTTCATTGGTTCGAGGATGTGGTATTTACGATTGCTGGTAAAATAAGTCGTACAACCACTCTATGAATGAAATATAAGGGGATTTCATTTGTTGTATTGAATGACTCAATTTATAATAGTTCACATATCCCTGTGTATTTTTGTTATCACTTTTTAACAGTGTACCCATCAACTCAAATTCCTCCAAGATTGTTCTTTCTAGTTCATGTTTTGGTTGCAACATGTTTATGTAAAACCCTATTTGATTTCTAAAGAAGTCAAACCTTTTATTATTATAGATTACATTAGTTATAAATTATGAACCATTAAGTAAGCTTTAACATTTGATGATGTTCAATTAGTGAGATCAAAATATTTCTTATGCAGAATAATAATTTTGAAGTGTTTTAAGGTAGCAGCATGTAAAATTCAGTTGGATTATGCATATTCAATTCTCTTTATGCATTGCAAATGTGATATACATATGTAACTCCTTTGGTTTATTCTTTGTTATATTTTCTACAGATTGTCATTGCTGATGAGTCCCATTATATGAAGAATCCCCAAGCTAAAAGGACAAATGCTTCTATTCCTCTTTTCCAGGTAATTATTGTGGTTAACCTTTTATCATTGAAGCTTTGATTCTGGAAGTGACAAGATGGTATTTGAGTATCCTTGTATTATCCAAATGAAGTGTTACTTTTTTAAATTTAAAGTTTGACTATGTAGAGAGATGTATACATTATTGAAACATTATTCCCTTTTCCAGAATGCATGTGCAGGCAGAGAGCAAATACACTAGGGCCACACTTCCCCCTTCTACACACACATAAACACACACTAGGGCCACACTTCACTTGTAGGCATTAATTGCTTTTCTCAGACTCTCACCTTACCCTTGGTTTCTCTTTAAGGCTCCCTTAGTGGGTGCCAACTTGCTTTGTCTTATGGCATCCTGAAATAAGGCTACATGAGCATTGTGTGTTCTAGAATTGTTGTTAGTTGTTAAATTTTGTTGATGCAAATAGATTATTTTTTTTGGTGAAACTATGTATAATACTAGATATTTTCCAGCAACAAAGATCAATTTGAAGGACGTGTTCATCTAATTTGATTGTTCTTGTTGTAGGCTCAAATTCAGAAGTTGTCAGAGCACGTGCCCAAAGGGCATATACCTAGATCGATGACAATACATATAAGAGGAGAACTTATGAGGAAGGTTTGTTTTTTTTGTGAGTTTTTTACATTTGTTCTGTTGGTTGCATAATATTTGTCTTTTGTCACAATTAAAATCATTACAAAAGCATTTACAGGCTTACAGCTGAGTCTGGGTTGCTCAGGTTGGGTTGGGTGACCTATTGCAAATCTCTGGAATATTTCTTCCTATTCCTTATACAGGTTTTCGAGCAATATGAGTAGGGTTAGTGGTAGATACATATCTTGAAGCAATGACAATTACTCGTTTTAAGAAAAGATACAAAGAGTAAGTACAATTTTACCTTTTTGTTTGCTGTAAAGGCATCTTCCTTATACCGTTGTGGTTCAAGTAGAATTTGGAAATGCTTCATTTTTCAAAGATGAGAAGCTAATCTATGATTTGAATCAAAGTTAACATTTGTTAAGATGCTTTTTTATTATTTCTTATTGCTTTCATTTTTCATGAATGAGATTTAGTATTTTCTAAAGGAAAAGTGAAGGGTTTTTGGATATCCAAACATTAAACACTTCTTGTTTGAAATTGTGTCTTAGCAATCAAAACAATCCAAAGTTATCGTGATTCCTTCCTTTTTATATCATTACAGTGTTTATTCATTATTTGTTATTGCCCTTCAATTTGTAAATACTAAATATCTAATTTCAAAATCTTGCACTTTGAAACTGGTGCATCAGCCTCTTTATTATAAACCCTGTATATATGGTTGAATAGGATAGTATCAAATTGGGAAATTAGCATTTTTACCTTTTCATCCAATTTGTCATATTGATCACTTGAAAATCAATTTTCTCATTAATCCAATCTAAAATAACTTTTGAGCCACTATAAACTTTCATCCTCAATATACCCTGTTTGATAGCGAACCAAAGAAGTCCCCATAAAGATCAAAGCCCCACAAAAAAAGTATTTTTTCCCTTTCCATAGCCCATTTTTAACTTTATGCAGTGGTTATGTCTCATATACAAGACCATATAGAACACTAGATGCTACCTTATAACATATAGAATCTCAAGTTTTCATGGAAGGTCAACAAAGTGATCAAGGCGAGATTTATTATGAAATCACCTGCTTGAAGTTCTTGTTGAACATCTTTCATTAAGTTGTCTACATGGAAAGTTGTAAAGCCAAATCCATCAGATGCTTTTGTTCCCTTTCCACAGCCCATTTTCAACTTTATGCAGTGGTTATGTCTCATACACAAGACCATATAGAACATTAGATGCTACCTTGTAACATATAGAATCTCAAGTTTTCATTGGAAGGTCAACAAAGTTATCAAGGCGACCTTTATTATGAAATCACCTGCTTGAAGTTCTCATTGAACATCTTTCATTAAGTTGTCTACATGGAAAATTCTAAAGCCAAATCCATCAGATGCTTTTTACCAGTTTTTGAATGTTAAACACGCTTATAATTAATCTATATCAGTTTTTCATTTAGACTTCCTACAATTATTTCTGTCCCTGCTAATTAATTGCATATGTTAGTTAGATCTTTGATCTAATTGGGCCTAATGTTCCTACAGGTTTATGGAACCCTTGATCTCATGAGTTCCCATCATGGTTGTGGAGGGCAATCATGAAATCGAACAGCAAGTTGGAAATAAGTCATTCGTGGCTTACAGTGCAAGATTTGCATTTCCAAGTCAAGAGAGTGGATCCAGTAGCACCTTCTATTACTCCTTCAATGCTGGAGGCATCCGCTTCGTCATGCTTGGAGGATACATAGATTACAATAAAACAGGTCTAACAATTTCTTCTGGCTTAGAGTATATACTATTTGATGAGCACATTAGGAAGTTTTACAGGTGTTTTCAGATGGTAACAGCATGAGAAATAATCCTAACATTGGTTTTAGTGTAGGTCAAAAACATAATTACTTTGTTGTAGATATTACAGCAGGCTTTTAGGCATAAAATCTAGGCTCAGTTTTGATATTAATGATAATTTGTCTCCTTGTTCACAGGTGAACAATATAGATGGCTGGAGCATGATTTAGCAGATGTTGACAGGAGCATGACTTCTTGGCTTGTTGCTACTTGGCACCCTCCTTGGTACAACAGTTATAAAGCCCATTATCATGAGGCTAAATGCATGAAACAGGAAATGGAGGAGCTACTGTACAGATATGGTGTTGATGTTGTATTCAATGGCCATGTGAGTAACTAACTAAAGAAATATCCAATATATCTACTTAATGGTGTTTCATGATTTTGACCTTATATCTTCTGCTTTGATTAGGTCTGTAGCAGAACTACATGAAACCATATCTAGGGGGTGTATAAGTAATTGTGGTAAGAGGAAGAATGACAAATAATCTCAGTTATGCATGTTGCTTGCAGGTTCATGCATATGAGAGATCGAACCGAGTCTTTAACTACACATTGGATCCATGTGCTCCTATTTACAATACAGTGGGAGATGGTGGTAACAGAGAAAAGATGGAAATACCTCATGCTGATGATTCTGGTAACTGCCCTGATCCGTCTTCCACGCCAGACAGCTATATGGGTGGGTTTTGTGCCTACAATTTTATGTCTGGTCCAGCAGCTGGAAAGTTTTGTTGGGACAGGAAGCCTGAATTTAATGCATATAGAGAGAGCAGCTTTGGTCATGGAATTTTTTAGGTAAGCCATTATTATTATCAAGAACTATTCACTGAATCTTAACTATCCTCAATATTGATAGGGAAATTTTGGTTACTGAATTGGGTTCAAATGGTAGATTACAATGTGTATTTAAAAGATAGGCCTTATTCGATTGGTTCATACATTAAGATTTTTTATACAACTATTTTAAAATTGAACGATGGCACCTTGATGATATCCAGGTGAAGAATGAAACATATGCTCTATGGACTTGGCATCGAAATCAGGATACTTACAACAGTGAAGGGGATGAGATCTATTTTGTGAGGCAGCCAGGAGTTTGCCCAAATCAACCAAAGTTCATTCAAACATCTGAGAGTCCAAAAGTTCAAAAGTTGTGAACTAGTAACCGCATTCATCTGGGAAAATTAAAACCCTCAATGGAGTATTATCAGGTCAAGGGAAAGAAGCACCGGTTTTGGCTTCCTGTTAATTCCCATTTGAGGATTTGAGTTTGCCACTAAGGACATGTATAGTCTATAGTATTATGTATTTTAGAAAATATGCTCCTTGGTCATTGCTTGAAAATTTTCACAAGGCACATTGCCATTAAAACATTGATATGTATTAATATGCATCAGTTTTGCTCTTTATATTAAAATCTGATGGCATTTCAATCCGAGGTACTCTAGCTGTTGTGGATGTCCCAAGCCATGGTAATGCATAATCATGGAATTGTGTTTAAGCCTCTGGTGCAAAAGATAATATTCTCAAGCCAGTGTAAGAATGTGAGAAAAAAATCACCAAATTCATCCTCTAAAGGAGCTATAAAACAATGATTAAATCAAATGTTCTGGTTAAGAAATCCACTGGAAAGAATATGGAGGTTCATTTTGCAATCTCACCTTTATCCCCTATATTGGATTCCCAAGATTTGTTTGCAGGGGTACATGGGAAGATAAATAAATATTAAATCAAAAGTTATTGTTGTCAACTCCACTTCGAAAGAATTGACAGGTTTAGTTTGGCTTCCCAATATTTGGTTGCTGGGACCCACAGGAAGATTTTGTGGTCCATGGGAAGATAAATAAAGATTAAATCAAATGTTCTTGTTGTGAACTCCACTTCGAAAGAATTGACAGGTTTAGTTTGGCTTCCCAATATTTGGTTGCTGGTACTGACAGAAAGATGCATGATAAGATGGAAATCTTTTCTCTGGCAGACAATTAAGCACTAAAGGAACATGGTGATAAGACCTTCGATCATTTCTTTCTGTGCCTGTCTCATTGACCAACATAATCTGTAGAAGAAATGAAATTACTTCTACTCCATCATCATCCTAAGAGATAAACATCCGGATGTCTTTTATATGAACATGTCTCTCTTTCATTTTTCCTTTGAATAATGCTTTGTAAATCTCTAGATAGACCTCATTTCTGCAAGTCATCAGAAGTTAGCAGTGGAGTATTAATGGTAGTATATTTCTACATATACTCTGCTAAATCTTTGCACATATAATACTTATTATTTGCGTTCAATTTCAAGCAAAAAGAACCTAAATTTCAAACATAAATTACCTTAGTATGGAGTAAAACAGCAGGGTATTATTGACAGTATATACCCTCATATACACCATTGAATCTCCATGCATATAATGCTTATTATTTGCATCAAAGTTAACATTTGTTAAAATGCTTTCTGATTATTTCTTATTGCTTTCATTTTTCATGAACGTGATTTAGTATTTTCTAAAGGCAAAGTGAAGGGTTTTTGGATATCCAAACATTAAGCACTTCTTGTTTGAAATTGTGTCTTAGCAATCAAAACAATCTAGAGTTATCATGATTCCTTCCTTTTTTTATATCATTACAGTGTTTATTCATTATTTGTTATTGCCCCTCAATTTGTAAATACTAAATATCTAATTTCAAAAGCCTGCACTTTGAAACTGGTCTATACCCAATTTGCAGGTATTTTTTTTAATAATAAAAGTCACTTCCATCGCTTAAGCGACGGTTCTACCTGTCGCTTATCCGACAATTAATATCTATTTCCGTCACTTAACCAATGATTATCCATGTCGGTTAATCGAGGCTTAATATTTATTTCCGTCGCTTAACCGACGGTTCTCCATGTCGATGAATCGATGCTTAATCTTTGTTTCCGTCGTGTAACCGACGGTTCTCTATGTCGCTTAACCGACGCTTAATATTTATTTCCATCATGTAACCAACAGTTCTTCATGTCGCTTCACCGACGCTTAGAAAGATGTCGGATAACCGATGCAGAGCCACCGACTCTTAAAAAAAAATCATAGTGTCGTACATGCGACAGGGAAGTGTCGAAAATCCGACAATACGGCCGTCGGATTTTTGGTCGAAATGTAGTAGTGTAGAAGCTGGTTTGAATTCGAGGTCATAGTCCTTTAGGGATGTTACCCAATTGCCTCTTCTTTCTCCTAACTCCTTCTGTATGAAAAGAGATCTCACAGCTAGGTGTGGAACGATTACCTTCGTTCGGTTCTTTAGTATGTGTGGCCTAAATTGTTTCACTGCTTTGAACACTGCGTATGCTTGTTTATCCACAGCCAAGTAATTCAATTAAGCCCCTTGCAGACCAGTGCTCATAAATGATATGGGGAACTCTTCTCCCCCATCTTCCTTCTAAGTAAGCACAACTGCTAGTGAAACATCAGATGCAAAAGTGTAGAAACTAAAATATTTCTCGAAATCTGGAATTTTGAGGGAGGGTGCATGTGCAAGAGCTATTTTGATTTTGCTAAATGTGTTCTTCTCTACATCATTCCATTTGAATTGTACACTTTTCTTTACCATTTGCTGCAAAGGTCTAACAATTTGCGCAAAATCTGGCACAAACCTTCGTACGAAGTTTATTATTCCCATAAATGACTGCATTCCCTTTTTATTATGGGGTAAGGGAATTAATTTGATGGCTTTTATCCTTTTTGGGTCTATGGAGATCCCATTCTTAGAAACTACGTGACCCAACAACTTACCTTCTATAACAGAAAACACACACTTCTTGGGGTTTAGTGAGATACCATATTTTTTGCAAGGTTCAAAAATTTGCTTTAGATGGAATGCGTGTTCCTCTCTTTTCTTAGAAAATATTGTGATGTCATCAAGGTATACTACAGCAATATGGACAACCAAACCGCCGAAAGCTATGTCCATATCCCTTTGGAAAGTTGCCCCAGTGTTTATGAGTCCAAAGGGCATTCTTCTGTAAGCAAAAGTTCCCCACCTGGTTCTAAACGTCATTTTAAGTCTATGTTCTTCGGCTACTAATACTTGATTGTAGCTTGAGAATCCATCTAATAAAGAGAACAGTTCAGAACCCAAAACTATTTGCAATATCTGCTCCATGGGTGGCACAAGATAATTATCCTTATCCGAAGCGTGGTTTAAGTTTCTAAAATCCACAGATAGCCTGAATTCTCCACATTTCTTTCTTACCGAAACCAGGTTTGAAACCCATTCCGAGTGTCTCACCTTTAAGATAATCCTAGCATCCAATAGTTTCTTGACTTTGCTCTGGATTAAAGGTTTTAATTTTGGATGCATTTTCCTCAAAGGATACTGATACGACTTGATTCCAGATCTGATGGGGATAACATGCTGGATAATATTGGTGTCATAAGTCTTCATATCTTCATACGTCCAAGAAAAACAATCTTTATATCATTTGAAAAGATTGATAAACTTATTCCTTTCCTCTAGGGAACAACATTTTCCCAAACTCGCGTACTTGGGCTCCATTTCAGTCACCAAATTGATCAAATCAAACTGTAGAGATGAGCTATGAGTCTTTGCATTCGTTGGTCTTCTAAATTTCTCATTTAAATAAAACATTTGTTCTAAAGTCCTGACTCCTTTAGATATGAAGTTATCGAATTTAAACTCGACTTGATGTTATTCATCATCAATAATGGACCCTTTGAAAGTCTCGTCATTTGTCAAGCATTCTATAATCTGCTAATCATCATCGAACACTCGTATATTGGTTATCATGTCTAGAACTGAAGACCTGAAAAGTAGTTCAATAGAGCACCAATTATTAGAAGGCACAAGCTTTGCAGCTGAGGTGGTTAACAAGTTAGCTGTGGAATTCTTAAGTCTCGGAATCGATACAATGTTAAATGCCTCAAAATTTTTGAGTAAATCCCATACTTCACTTTGATAAGCTTTTAAATGAGGAGAAATGCAATGTATTTGATTTTGGATTTGCTTTAAAATTATTTCAGAGTCCCCAAACACCTTCAAATTTTTTACCTTAAATTCAATTTCTTTCCTTATTCCTTGAACCAATGCTTCATATTCAGCTGTGTTATTTGTACATTCAAACTCTAACCTACATCCAAGAAAATGTTTGTTTTTTCTAGGGTCAATCAAGACACAGCCCGCTCCCGACCCCTCTAAAGTTTTAGAGCCATCAAAGAAAAATGTCCAAAAATCGCTATCTACTGTGCAAGAATTAGCATCTACTTCTACAGCTAAGTCTACTATTTTATGATCAATTTCATCAGCATGTGAAAACCGAAGGAGATCAGGCTGAGCGTCTGATGTATTGTTGGCCTCTTCTGCTTGATAGTTTCCTGGTTCAAGCTCAACAAAGTAGTTTCCAAAAACAGAATCCACTGGCTCATTTTTACCTTTGAACTGAGTAACATTGTGTTTCATGTGAGGCTCCCTCAAAACCTTAATTTTTTTTGGGCTTCCTTTATATGGTAGCCATAGATGTGACCATTCCTAGGAAAAATATCCGTTCAGCTTAGCCGACCAATCCCTAGTTAAAGCAAGCCCATAAGCTTCTGGTATGTCAGCCACCACAATATCAATGAATTGGCACACTATCATTCAAAGACAGATGAGTGAGGACATCCTCCATTTCCCCAATTACCTTCATGCTTGTTCTATCCAACTGGACAACCCTCCAGGTGGATGGTTTAGGCTTCCCATTTATTCTCTTGTAGACCGACAGTGGCATGACGTTAATTGAGGCCCCTGAGTCCACTAGGCAATTATGCACGTTGTGTTTGAAAATTTCAAAGGTAAGGAGAAAAGGTGGGTTCTTTTTTTTAGGCTTACCTCCTATACTTGCCTCGCCAATTTCTTCTTCTTGGGGTTGATTTCCAGTAGGTAGCCTCCCCTCTGATACCTCAAGTGCTTTCAATAGCTTTTCTTTCTGCTGCGGTAGATTGCACATTTCAAATAATGAGATGTTCTCCCTTTATTTTTTGATATCCTCCACAATGTCATAGTCCATCTGGTGTTTCATGAGCTTCGATTTAGCAT
Organism: Pseudotsuga menziesii; assembly: GCA_001517045.1. Taxonomy (NCBI): domain Eukaryota; kingdom Viridiplantae; phylum Streptophyta; class Pinopsida; order Pinales; family Pinaceae; genus Pseudotsuga; species Pseudotsuga menziesii. The sequence continues at coordinate 133,483 of LPNX011153487.1, read as the reverse complement.
TTTTTATATTTTATTCATTGGGTTTAGCAAATATGTTGTTCTGTCTAGGATTTTGACTGGTGATGGAAAATTCCAGAACTTTATTAGTTGAGGAATTGTTCTGAAATTTCTTAACATTCTTCTGAAGTCTTTTGATCTTCAGGAGCATAAGACTATTCTCCTTAAGAAACTCCTAGATTCTTGTTGCTACATTTGTTTCCAGGATGCTCTCATTCCTCAAATCCTTTTCCTCAGTGGCATTGAACAAAGAAACACAGTCCCATAAAAACATGGTCTCATCCTCCTATTTTTCTGTTGATGTATTGCTGTCTTTCGCTTCTTCATCTTTATCTTCTATTAATTTAGAATCCAACAGCTGATTCATAACCAACGTCATCCAATTTATCCATTGAGGAAAATTCTTTTCAGAATGGGGTTGTTGGTGGAAAGTGTAGAAGTTATCCATTCCTACCTCCGTTAAATTCATATATGCGGGGCCATGCGGAGAGGGTTGCAGTTGAATGTTGTCCTCTCTTTTCTTGTAATAAGGTTTATAGATCTTATGGGCTTCCTTGTACTTTTCCAAGTCTATGATCCTGTTAGAGAGCTTCTGCATCATTTTTTCCATTCCCTTGAAATCTGAAAATTGCTCCTCCTTAGGCTTAGTAAATAACAAATATTTTCCCACAACATTTTTTTCTCCTGACCGTTCAGGATAATCCTCAATGCTTTGTTTTTCGGCCTCTACCTTTTCTGCTTCTTCATAAGTCTCTACTAGCGTAGGTTTGGCCTTCATTTTGGAAAACATGGCTAACTCGGGTCCCAGAGCTGGGGTATAATATTCAATCAGGGCCTTGTTTGAGGGTTTGTCAGTTTCAGAAAAATTCTTAATATAGGCCGTGAATCTTTGGGTAAAACTATGCACCTTCTCTTTTCTTTCCTTCTTTAAAGAGCATAGTCCTTTCATGAGTGCTACATGCGTCTTTTGGGTTGCATACTTACTTCTAAAAATCCTTTCAAAGGTATCCCAATCTGGGATAGAGTTTGCAGGCAAACCAAAATACCATGATGCTGCTGCGCCTTTAAGAGTGTGTGGGAAAAGTCTACAAACTACATATTCATGCTCCCCAGCTCTTAATCCTTCTATTGCCAAATAAAAACTTTGTAAATGGTCATCAACTAGAATCTTCTCGTTTGGATCAAAATTAGGCAACATCTTCTCAAAGGCTTGAGGCAAGTCATGCAATGGAGGTGTTAAGTTCAAAGGCGACCTGACTTTCCAAGCAGGTGGAATATTAGGTGGGTTGGGCAGTTGATTAGTGTTTATGCCTGCCATGAGTCTGGGTGGAGAGTGAGGGTGTGAACAAATAAGAGTACGGGCAGGTGAACCAAAAGGTCTCTCTAGGCCCACTTGATTCAAAGGTTGAACCACTTCATGTAAGGTTGTTTCTACAAGTTCTTCCAAATCTCCAACCAACACTGGGTCTTCCAATATAAGACGGTCTATCCTTTTATATTATCTTCTGGGAAAATCAGGGATAATTGGTAATCCTCCAATCTTCTTCACATATTCCCTAGTGTTTCTTCTAAGATCATTTATTACTTGGTTGTCCACAGCAAACAGATGTTCCCTACTCTCTTGAGTAGTTGAATCGGGACAGAGACTTCTTTGAAAATTATCACTGGTGGGGTTATTTTGAGAAAATGGGTTTCCTCAACTAGCCATGCACTGCAGCCCTCCTTCTAGTGCCAAAAACTATTGAGGCCTGGAAAATCGCTGGCAACAACAACAAGGGATTCTCCCTAGCCAACGTTCCCAACTAGCCCATGACTGTTTGGTGTAGGGAAACCGTCCGGTTTGCGGTCCGGCTACCGTAGGTCAAGTAACAAAAATAAGAGGTTTTACCAGTTGCAAGGAGAATTCAAAAATGTGATGCACATGTTCTTACCTCTCATCTTAAACTCCCATGCATCTAAATCACACACACAACAAGAAATTAAATCTAACTACCTACCTATCCCCAGGGAGCAGGATTGTCACTTATTAATGAGTAATGTATCTTTTGCATGCATTATAAAGAGAAATTTTAGATAGCTAATATTTATTCCAAAACACATGAACAATTAAAGATATTTAAACAACCAGATAGCCAATTGCTTATGAACAACATTCATTACTCATGGTGGTAATTTTCATAAAATGAACCAGAAATCATTCAGACAAGAACATAGGTCCTAAGAGTTAGAACGATATCATAGTTAATGAACATAAATCTGAAAACGAAATAGTTCCTCTTCAACAAATCCATAGATAACATTTGAACATCCCACCAAGCTTTCTCCAACAGGCAAACTGTAATTCTCTATTGCAAAGGGAAATAGCTCTTCTTACAATATGTCTTCACTAATATAACTGGGAAAAAGTCCTCTTCTTATCTAAATATCCTATATTTATACAAGAACAACTGAACTGTTGGGCTACCCATGAATGACTCTTGGGCTTCCTCCAACTGTTTAGTCTCCCAATTTTGTTTTCTTATTGGTGCTCATGATTCGCATAATACGTTACATTTCAGACTAAAATTAACGAGTACTTCATAGAACCGGGTGAACTTAGTAACTGATGGGCCCTTTCCTTAGCCTGGGATTCTATCGTCATCAGTTTTGCTTTGTCTTTATTTGATTTTAGAAAAACTCTATTTGTCACTCTTCAGTGAGCTCTCCTCAGCTTTATCCTTCAGTTAGGTCTCCTTGCCACAATAATCTGAGAGATCCTTTTGAGTCCATCTGCAAAATTTAACAATTAATTAGGAATGCATATTTTTAGCCATAATAAAATTGATTAACCAAATGAGGTCTTGTACTGTGCTTTTGTTGCACAACCTTTAACCCGAAGCAAAAAACCCCACTGCCGCCCGAAGAAAGTTAATATTCACAAAGCTGGGAAAAACCTTATCGGCAGCTTGAAACAATAAACATGGGGAAGATAGTTCAAGGATCATCTACAATGGAGAGCTTCAAATGGACAATGAGTTTCGCAGGACCACTAATCCTATCAGCGTCTGGAAGACTAAACATTAAACCATCGGGTGGGGATTCCTCTTCGGTGACTAGGGAGACATAGCGTCAGGAGGTTAGAAAAGTACGCAACCGAAATGGCGAAAGACGAAGAGACTACGGAATCCATGGTGAATAAAAACATATCGGAAAAACCAAACAAAACATGGGTTGGTGGAGCGGCTACAAAACGGATACTTACTTTACTCAAGAGCTACAATGGCGAATGGCAATCAGACTACCACCCCCAATCAAAGTCATAAAACCTTCTGAAAATGCAAAACAAGTAAAAAACATGACATCGGAGAAGTCCAAACTATTCGGTAGAACACTCATCGTCCAGCTTCCACAATGGAGTTTCCATAAGGAAAGATGGCTTTGAAGTGTTGTTTGAATGGCCTCCGAGAAAAAGAAAAAAAAAATGCTAAGTTTCAACAAACCTTTAGCTAGGTAGCGACAAAAACTTGCTTTACCTCCAGAATGGCGGTGAAGACAACAAAAAAGATTTCTGAAAGAAAGAGATCACCAATCAAACCGGCAAAGTCCAACGGTTTTCGACATGGGCAAATTTCCAAAAAGAACAAAAACAATTGTCCTCAAAATAATTCAACTTGAAGCAGTGAGAAAACAGACAGAATTCATGAATCCAAACAAAATTAGGCAATATAAAATAAAAGGAGGGTCCAAATTTTAAAAATTTGGGAAAATAGTTGCAGTTGCAACATAGGTTATTAGGCTCTCCTAGAGAATTCAGCCATGTAAAGTAATTTTCAAGTGGAAATTAAGTATAAATAGAGAGGGAGACTCTATATTTGATACACACACTCACTCAACAATAGCACATGAGTGAGAGAGGAGTAGGTCGCACAAGTGAGAGAGAGAACAACTTTCCAAGATCATCTTTGTACTTCTGGGTTTTACTTTTTCTATTGGTGCTCATTCTATCTTTGAGGAAGTTGTGGGGTTTTCTCCTTTGTGGTTTCCCCGAGGAAATATCTATGTGTCTCTTGTCTCTTGTGATTATTTTTGTGCATGTTATTCTCTCAGATAAGATCCTAGATCATATTGATTAAATGATAAAAATCTAACATTTTGTAAACGAGTCGAATTAAATTTTTGAAGTTAAGCTTCTAGGTGGATAGTTATTATAGTCTCCAATGATTAAGTCGGTAGATTCACAGAGAAGCTATTTTAGTCCATCTATATAAAGAATAAGAAGATTGTAAATCAGGAGAAGAAATAATTTAATAGTGGAGAAGAAAGAAAAAAAAATATGTGGAGAGTTCAAGAGCTCAAGCTCTCTGTGATTGAAAAGTGTTGAGAGTTGAAGCTCTGTAAAAGGTGAAACATCATTTTAAATTTCCAAGTTTGTATTTAGGACAAATATTTCTTGTTATGTCTCAAAACAATATATAAATTCATTGTGATCATGTTGAATGCATGTTTTATTTAGCTAGACATTCTCTCCAGAATTACTTGAGTAAATGTTGTTTACATTTACAAGTTAAGTGAATGAAACATAGAATCCATAAGCATTTCACCTGGTAAGAGTTATTTGTGTCTAGTTTTACTCCAAGTTTCAGTCCGTGAAAAGTATCTTTCATTTTATAAAGTCTTTATACTAAGAAATATCCTTTGTAAAAGTTCCACTAAAAGTGGTTAAGTCAAGTGAATTGATCGAAATCAAAAGTACATCTAAGAAAAAGTGGTGGAAGTGGAGTAAGTGTTTCTCGAGGTAAAATATGTTGGGTCAAAAGTCTGACCAAAATTAGTCTGTTGAAAACTTGTGGGTCACACTAAGAAGTTGTTGAAGTATTTTGTTCAAGTCTAACTTGTATAAATTTGACTTGTCTAGTGGGAGTTAGATAAGTTCTACCGGACGAGTAAAAAGAGGTCGAGTCTCCTAAGGTAGAGTTTTCGAAACTAAAAAAGTAAAAGAATAAATTTTTTCCTATTGCAAGGTAACTCAATTTAGCCATGGGCCTTCCACATCTCATTCCAAAGAAGAAGGAATTGCTCATAAGATCAACATGATGTGATATAAATTCTTCTTTAAAGATGGACCAAGAGATAATGGAGTTTTTTTTGTGATCACAAAACCATTCACACACAAAAAATGTCGAAGCTAGAAATATAAAAATGCAATAAATACCTTTTACATATTTAGCACTTAGTATATATCAAAGAATTGCTGGCATGTAAAATATCCATGTCATGGGTTCCTTTACCTAAAACTTCCTTATGTCAATCATGGGTAGTTAGATACCCCTATTACTTCCATTATTAAAATCAAATCCTCTTATAATATGCTTATTAAGGGTCTTATAATATGCTTATTAAGGGATGGTTGCCCATAATACAGAATTTCCGAGTCCTCATGATCCAAACAAATATTTGTATTCCCCATATTTTTGGATTCCTCATGATCTTGAGAAATAAAGGAAGTCCATGGACGCTTATATATCCCCATGATCCCGGTGAATAGAACAGAATGGAGTTGCAGAAAGGAAGAATAGAACGATTATGGAAGCACCAAAGGAAATGCTTCGGGATCTTGCTATGCATCTATGGAAAGAAGATCCTAGGACAACTGTGTATGTACAGGATCATACTCCACATAGAGTACTTGAGAACAAGACACCAAAAAAATTCTTCTTTGGAAAGAAACTAGAAGTCATCCATCTTCGAATATTTGGTTTCTCGGTCGGTGTAGATACACATTTCGAAAGAAAAGAGGATGAAGTTAGATCCCTCAGGAAAGAAGGGTATATTTGTGGGATATAGTGAAAGCTCGAAGGATTACAAAATATATTTCCAAAGATTCAAGAAGATCAACATTAGAAGGGACGTGACGTTTGACGAAGACTCAACTTACAACAAATCTAGAAAGAGACCTAATAAATACCTTGAAGAAACATAAGTACCTAGGATCCGAGATACAACAATGAATGAAGTAACCCTAGAACAATATCGAGAAATGGAAGAACCTCGGGAACCTATATATCCACCCCATGAGAAGAATTATTACAAGAGGAAATTAGCATGGGTACGTGAGGCTATCCAAGGTGCATAGAGATATGGTGCTCCAGAAGAAATGCACAAAGAAAGGAGGAGAACTAGGTCTTACTCCAGTTATGTAGCCCTACTGTGTGACATCATTGATAAAGAACCTTCAAACTATGAAGAAGTGACAAAAAATAAATAGCAGAAGGATGCGATCATTGAGGAGTACTAGTGGGTCATGAAGAATGATGTCCAGGATGTGGTATCGAGACTAGAAGGGAAGTCTGTTGTTACTTCCAAGTGGATCTATAAGAGCAAGAATGTTGTATATGGAAGCATAGAGAAGTATAAAGCGATATTTGTGGCACATGGCTTCTCCCAAAAGTAAGGGATAGATTATGAAGAAACGTTTTCACCTATTGCGAGATACACTTCCATTAGATCAATACATGCTCTGGTTGCAGTGATGAAATAGAAGATACACTAGATAAATTTCAATACTGCATTCTTGAATGGTGTAGTAGAAGAGGAAGTGTATGTGGAGCAGCCACTCGGATTTGAGACACATGATAGGGAGACTCATGTGTGCAAATTGAAGAAGGCCTTGTACAATTTTAAATAGGCACCCAAGACGTGGTACGATAGGATTGATAGTTTCCTGACTAGTTTGGGATTTACCAAGAGTAACGCAGATTCCAACCTTCACTACAAGGTCGAGGAAGGGAACCCAGTGATACTCCTACTATATGTAGATGACATGTTTGTGACGTGTGAGGATAGGTTAATTGTTGATGGGAAGAGAAATCTTGTTATTGAGTTTGAGATGAAGGACTTGGGGATGATGCACTACTTTCTAGGCATGGAGGTGTGGAAAAGTATGGATGGAATCTCCCTTGGACAAGAGAAATATGTAGTAGAGATCTTGAAGAGGTTCGGGATGATGGACTGCAATGCCATGGACACACCTATGGCATCAAACCTGAAGCTATTGAGTGATGCTTCGTCAGAGATGGTAGATGCCATGATGCATCGTTAGATGATTGGGCTCTTGATGTACATGATGAAAACAAGAATAGATATATGCTTTATTGTGAACACATTGAGCAAGTTCCTAACGGATCCAATACATGTTCACCGGATTGCTTCAAAGCATATTCTGAGGTACCTGGAAGGTACAATTGATTATGGGATCAAGTATGAGGTGAATCAGAAGATTACCGTAAAGATTTATGTGTTTTTAGATTCGACAGGCAGTTCCATTGATAGGAAGAGCACTTTGGGGTGCTGCTTCAGTATGGCATTGAGTGTGATCTCTTGGTTTAGCAGGAAGCAGTCATACGTGGCACTAAGTAAATATGAAGCAGAGTATGTCGCAACTTGTTCAACTAGTTGTGAGGCAGTGTGGCGAAGGAAGATACTGCCTGATTTCTTTGATCTCCAGTTGGATGCTACTTCTATATATTGCGACAACCATAGTTGTGTGAAGTTGTCAGAGAACCCAGTGTTCCATGACAAGTCGAAGAATATCTAGATCAAGTATCACTATATCAAGGATATGGTATAGAGAGAAGTAGTAAAGCTCCAGTATGTTGCAACGGACGAGTAGATAGCTGATGTATTGACCAAGCCATTATTGAGAGTGAAGTTCAAGTACTTCAGAGAGAAGCTTAGTGTTCTTTAGATCGAGGTTCTCTCCAAGGGGAAGTGATGAGTCTGGAAGAAGCAGATACACATGAGCCTTTCTGACATGGTGGAAGGATAGGCCTCCCATGGTCCTGATGTAAGTGTTGGGAGCATTTCACAGATGGTAGTACGTAAGTGTTGGGAGCATTTCCTAGATAGTAGTAGGTGTTTCCTACCATGTTGATCGATGTAAGTGATGGTATCATTTCCTAGATGGTAGTAGGTGTTTCCTACCATGCCGATGGATGTAAGTGCTGGAATCCTTTTCCCAGATGGTAGTAAATTTGTCCTACCATGCTTTTGAATGTGAGTGTTGCGTTATGTGTATCTGGGTTGTGCTTCGTGTGATGATGAGATGATCTAAATATGATGAGGTAATAGCAGGGTACACAGGTATTACAAGGCATGTAATCAGTCATGAAATGCTCCTTCAAGTTTTGCAGTGGCATATAATCAGTCCTCAGAGATCTTGCAGGTTTTGCAGTGGCATATAATAAGTCATGGGATGTACCTACTTGATGGCATGCTCATAGAGATGATGAAGACCTACATGAAGGTGAGGCCTACATCCAACATGAAAAGGGGTTGGCTCTATAGAACTTTCTATGACGAGTAGATTTGAGAGATAACACCATTTGCTCGAGATAGTAACAATAGTGATAATGATGATGATCCAACTTTGGTGATGATCTAGTGATGAACTCGTGTGCTCATGAACTATGTCAAGAGAATACCTTCATAGTTAAGAGGGAGTTTTGATGTATTAGTAACTTCAAAATGCATTCACTTGTATATTTCTTATTGTATTTCATTGTATCCCATTGAAGATGTTTATACCTCCGATCAGGAGATTCATTAATATAATTAAGTCATGTAAATTCATTGATGTTAACCCTCTGATGTAAGTCAGGGCATTAGACCCCACAGTTGAGTTATATTATGGTTACTAGCTTCTCCTAGAGAAGTCACCATGTAAAGTAATTGTCAAGTGGAAATTAAGTATAAATAGAGAGTGAGACTCTATATTTGATACACACACTCTCTTGTCTCTTGTGATTATTGCTATGCATATTATTCTCTCAGATAAGATCCTAGATAATATTGATTAAACGATAAAAATCTAACATTTTGTAAACGATTTGAATTAAATATCTCAGGTTAAGTTTCTAGGTGGATAGTTATTACAGTCTCTAATGATTAAGTCGGTAGCTTCATACAGAAGCTATTTTAGTCTATCTAAATAAAGAATAAGAAGATTGTAAATCAGGAGAAGAAATAATTTAATAGTGGAGAAGAAGGAAAAAAAATTGTGTAGAGTTCAAGAGCTCAAGCTCTCTGTGATTGAAAAGTGTTGAGAGTTAAAGCTCTGTAAAAGATGAAACATCATTGTAAATTTCCAAGTTTGTATTTAGGACAAATAGTTCTTGTTATGTCTCTAAAAGATATATAAATTCATTGTGTTCATGTTGAATGCATGATTTATTTAGCTACACATTCTCTCCAGAATTACTTGAGTAAATGTTGTTTGCATTTACAAGTTAAGTGAAAGAAACATAGAATCCATAAGCATTTCACCTCGTAAAAGTTAGTTGTGTCTAGTTTTACTCCAAGTTTTAGTCTCTGAAAAGTATCTTTCATTTTATAAAGTCTTTAGACTAAGAAATCTCCTTTGTAAAAGTTCCACCAAAAGTGGCTAAGTCAAGTGAATTGATCAAAATCAAAAGTACATCCAAGAAAAGTGGTCGAAGTGGAGTAAGTGTTTGTCGAGGTAAAAGATGTTGGGTCGAAAGTCCAACCAAAAGTAGTCTCTTGAAAACTTGTGGGTCACACTAAGAAGTTGTCGAAGTATTTTGGTCAAGTCTAACTTGTATAAATTTGACTTGTCTAGTCGGAGTTAGACAAGTTATACGGGAGGAGTAAAAAGAGGTCGAGTCTCCTAAGGAAGAGTTTTCTAAATTGGAAAAATAAAAGAATAATTTTTTTTCTATTGCATGGTAACTCAAGTTAGCCATGGGCCTTCCACATCTCATTCCAAAGAAGAAGGAATTGCTCATAAGATCAAGATGATGTGATATAAATTCTTCTTTAAGATGGACCAAGAGATAATGGAGTTTCTTTTGTGATCATAAACCCATTCACACACAAAAAATGTTGAAGCTCGAAATATAAAACTGCAATAGATACCTTTTGGATATTTACCATTTGGTATATATCAAAGAATTGCTCCATCTAAAATATCCATGTCATGGGTCCTTTACCTCAAACATCCTTATGTCAATCATGGGTAGTTAGATAGCCCTATTACTTTCATTATTAAAATCAGATCCTCTTATAATATGCTTATTAAGGGTCTTATAATATGCTTATTAAGGGATGGTTGCCCATAATACAGAATTTCCGAGTCCTCATGATCCAAACAAATATTTGTATTCCCCATATTTTCGGATTCCTCGTGATCTTGAGAAATAAAGGAAGTCCATGGACGCTTATATATCCCCATGATCCCGGCGAATAAAGGAAGTCCTTTCAGGTTTAAATTATTCCCTAGTATCCGCGCAAATAAAGGAAGTTCATACACGTTCCGATATTCTCCATAATCCGTATGCAGTTACTAAAGAATACTAATCCAGCAAGTCCTGAGAATCCATACGTATTTGCAATCTGTGAGGGGTTCAAAGAATTTCATATGACCGAAAGTTCGTCCAGAAACTTCAAATGCGATCCTGTACGTAAAAGAATTCGATCCTATACGAACAAATAATTTAATGTGACCGAATGTTTGAAAAAATTAAAAAAACTTCAAATTCGATCCTCTACGTAAAAGATGATTTTCAACTACAAGTTTGGAGTCCGGTCGTTCCTATATAACGGACTCTACGCCATTTTATTACCCACGCAAACTTGGCAGTCATAAGGAGCACACTCGTGATATGGTATTGTAAGTTGTATATATAGTTTTGGTGTTACAGTTATTGAGGTTTTCTAATCTCGGAGTTGTAT
>LPNX011153487.1:50600-122473 GCA_001517045.1 Pseudotsuga menziesii | reverse complement strand
GGCCATTCTGGCAGTCCTCAATCGCAGCCACAGTTAGAGGGACAGCCACAGCCTATCCCTGGCAACTCTGGCAGTCCTCAATCGAAGCCACAACCTAACACTGGAAAATGTGCAGGCGGTTCTCAATCGCAGACACAGTTAGAGAGACCGCCACCCCAAGAGACCAAGAGCCATCCTGACCAGGCTGACAAACTCGACCAGGTCAACAAACCCGAGCAGAGCTTCGCCTTCAAACCCAAGATAGACTACAACCCGACGACTGCCAATACCATTATGGATAAACTGAAAGGCGGTATCGACGAGACCATAGGCAAACCCGGCAACCAGACCAACAACCCCAAACAGTCGTTCGAGTTCAGTCCCGAGATCAAGTACCGCCCTGTGGCGGCCAACGTTATAGTAGGTAAAGACAAGTAGATCGGCTTATAAAATTATAAAATTTCTTTCTTTTGAGCGTAGCGTTTGAACAAAGATGTGTAGCGACTTTCATTTGGTTTGCTTAATTACATTGATTTTACATCGCAGGCAAGCAGGAGAACGATTAAATGCAGTCGAAGATTCTATACTGTTCATGTTCGACTGGCTGTCTGTTCGTATGGTGAACTACTTATGCTTTGTTTGGAGCTAAATCCTCTCCCGCTATATACACATGGCCCTGTCATGGATGGTCGCTGACTCGCTGCGAGTGATGTATAACTATGATTACTTAAGTAATCGTTAACTATGATTACGTCTTATCAAGTTTTTAATGCTTTTGTTTTCAAAAGTTTAAAACTCATGAATATTTTTCAAAAACATCATAGAGATAAATTTGTATGGATCTTAAACCTATTTGTAGATTCAATTTTCAGATAATTATCTCAATTTCTTTTACATATTTATAATAAAAATATATTTTAATTTTAATTTTATCAATTGACATTAATTTTTAAATTTTTTTAAATTTATGAATCAATAAGAGTTAGGTGTTCTACAGCTGAGTATTGGAGAGATGTTATAACTTAAGGTAACTTTACAGAAAATATTTTGGACTATAATATTTTTTTTTTAAATTTATCTTAAAAAACTCTACTTATTTGAATGCTTGATAAATATAAGTTTAAGATAAATATATGCTAGTTGGTATAAATGTAGTGTTACCTTATCTACATGACAAAGTCTGTTCCATAGTGTGTTGTAGAATACCTCACTCCTTTCCTAAGTGAATATATTTGTAAACGAAATCAAATAAATATATATGTGAAAGCAAACTTTTGGGATAACTTAATGACAATGTACATAGTTTTGATTTAATATATCTTATCAATTTTGTAAAATGTTTTTCTTAGGACATGTTTAAAAATCTAAGTTTGGAAAGTCAATGTAGCAAACTTTTCACATTGAGATATGTACACATGTACCATTCTCTTACCATAAAAGATATGTACACATGTATCATTATCTTACCATAAATGAATACTCAGTCGCTATGACAAGTCGCAATAGAGATTATTGAGTTACCAACCTATGAGGAACTTCCTCATTTACCTGAATTTTTGGTTGATTTTGAAGATAAAGTGTCACAACCACGGAGATTGTTGGTATTAGATGAAGCATTGAAGGCTACTCTAGTATGATAGTGGGAAACACAAAAAAAGTCGATTGATGGGTGGTCGTTATGTCACATGTTGATGGAAGTTCGCTTGAGCGGAACAAAAAAGTACGAGAAGTATGATAGTCGTAATGATCCTAATGATCATTTGATTGTGTGTCAGTCCATGTGGTTATCACAATCAAAGAATGAGTGGGTACATGCTTTCATACACACATTAGATGAAATGTCGCGACACGGGTATATACTAGCTGAGCTTAGAAGATAGATAACAACATGGGAAGAGTTGTCAATCTCTTTCAATCACACCTTCAATTTTGCGGATGCTAAACCCGTGATCCATAATGCGCTATAGCGTATTTGTGATGTTGTTTTGAAGGTAGTTCCAGTCACATGTCCTCTGGACTCGCATGAATCACCAATGATGCAGTCAATGATGGAGTGCTACAATGTTACAGAAGGGCATGAGGATGAAGATGACCTAATAAATGTCAATATTCCAGAATATGAAGGAAGTCGGGATATCACAGCATCAGAAATACCGACAAACAAAGTTCAGTATCCATTGAAGATTCAAAAGGTTAACATTGCGACAGAGGCCCGAACCAAAGTTCACGAATATTGGAGACTACTAGGATGAAGAAACCATGGCGAATATCATTGATTTAGTGCATGAGTTTCAAGAATTATTTTCGATGAAGTTTTATGAAATGAAGGGGATATTAGGAGATTTAGGAGAAATGAAAATCGTGTTGAAGCCTCACGTGAAACCTGTGAAGCAGTGGTTATATCGCTTGAAGCTATGGTACAAGGAGAGAGTAAAGGATGAGCTCAACAGAATGTTGGATGCTGGCATTATTGAACCAATTGAAGAATCAGAGTGGATCAGTCCTATGGTGGTGCAAGATAAGAAGACAAGCAAGGTTTGAATCGGTGTTGACATTAGGAAGTTAAATGATGGGTGCCTTCATGATCTGCTTCAGACATCATTCACTAATGAAGTATTGGAAGGAGCAGGTGGTCAAGAAGTCTATTTATTCACAGATGGATTTTCTGGCTATCATCATGTCAAGCTCACAAAAGAGGATTGACATAAGACCATGTTTGTGAATGAATGGGGATTCTATCAGTACACAGCGATGCAATTCGGACTAAGGAATGCGCCTGTGATATTCTCTAGGATTGTAGTTGATGCGTTCAAGGATTTTATACATAAGTTTTTGGTGGTATACATGGATGATTGGATGGTTAATGGAATGGTAAAGGATCATCTCGCAAATCTATGACTGATGTTGGAACAGTGTCCATAACATTAGATTGCGCTGAATTCGAAGAAGTGCATATTTTGTGCACCTTTTGGGATTCTGTTGGGGAACATTTTCTGCAAGGAAGGTCTACTGGTCAATTTAGCCAAGGTTGTCCTTAAACTTAACTTACCATCACCTACACATGTGAATCAACTTAGAGCGACATTAGGCCATATGGGATATTATCACAAACTCATCAAAGGATATGTCACGATCACAACACCTATGGAGAAGTTGCTAAAGAAGGACATGCAGTTTTAATGGAGTCACGAGTGTGAGGGAATTTTTGATACATTAAATATGAAGATGGCTACAACGCCGATATTTGTTTTTTTCAGCTTGGATGAAGGAAATCCATTTTCATATTGATGCTTCATCAACTACGCTTAGAGTGGTGTTGGCACAACCAAGCGAAGGAGATATTGATCACCTGATTGCATTTTCCATTCAAAAGGAGTCATCTCTAGAGAATAATTATACAACAATAGAGAGAGAAGGGTTGGAAATGGTCTACACATTGCATAAGTTTCGACACTATCTGTTGGGACGTCATTTCAAAATGTTCACTAATCACTCTGCATTGAAATAACTGGTGAATAAGCCTGTGTTGGGCAGGAAGATATGTTGTTGGATACTCCTCTTCTAAGAATTCGATTTCGAGATAATTGTGAAACCAGGTTGCTTGAATGCAGGACCTGACCATTTGTCACGAATGGAAACAGGTGAAGAACCGATGAACATTGAATATGGGTTACCTAATGCGCAACTATTTAGGGTTGGAATGGTTGACAATTACTTTGAGCAAATAGTTCAGCTTTTGGAAATAGGACAAGCACCAGAGGGATTCACTACAAATCAGAAGAAGTATTTGGCTGTTTGAGCTGCGGTTTTGTAGTTGATCACAAGAGAAATCTATAAGATGGGACATGACAAGATTTTATGGTGATGTGTCATACCGCATGAGCAGGAAAGGGTCTTGGCAGAACCACCTGCGGGAGTTTCTAGCAACACTACACAGGTCACGCTACTGCAAGGAAGGTACTCTGTGCAAGAATTTGGTGGCCAACTCTTAACAGTGATGCGCAAGACTATGCATAGACTTGCGACATTTGTCAAAGAACTAGGAAGCCATCTTGGTGGGATGAGATGTCATTAGTACATCAAGTGACATTGCATCCATTTGATAAATGGACAGTGGATTTCATTGGACCAATCAACCCACTAGGAAAGAGAACCAGTGCACGATATATCATCACACCGATGAACTATTTGACAAGGTGGGAAGAAGCTGCACCAGTTGCATATTGCATTGCTGCAACGACAATAAGGTTTTTGTTTGACAATGGTGTCACTTGTTTTGGTTGTCCAAAGATCTTGATGAACGATCAACGAGGTCACTTCATCAATCACACCATCAACGAGCTAATACAGGAATTCAAGATATAGCACAAGAAGAGTACCCTTTATCATCAGCAAGAAAATGGGATAATTGAGGCCTTCAATAAGGTGTTCGAGCATGCACTCACAAATATCTGCAACGAAAACAACGATGACTTGGATTTGAATATTCGAGTAGTATTATGGGAGTATCGCACTACATGTAAGAGGTTGACAGGAAAGACACCATTTAAGTTGGTGTTTGGGAAGGAGGCAGTCATGCCAATGGAATACATTGTTCCAAGTTTGCGCACTGCGACAACAACATAGATAGATGGCGAAGGAGCATTGGAAGAATTCCTAGCTCAGTTGGTGCAACTAGAGGAAGACAACTTTGTCACAGGATTTCATCAGTGCATTGAGAAGGAACAACAGAAAGCATGGCATGATCGAAAAATCAAGAAAAAACACTTTCAGCAAGGAGACTTGGTGCTGCTATATGATAGTAAGTTTGTAAAACATACAGGTAAGTTGCAAATGCATGGCTGGGTCTTTATGTTATCGATTTCATTACTGAGGGAGGTGCAGTACAGTTACAACAATTAGATGGTGCGATACTACCTAAGTTGGTGAATGGTAGTAGGATGATGCCTTACATGACGGTCATGGTGCTACGTGATGCTTGAAGCATTGTGTAGTAGAAAAAAATTGCATGAGATGGTAGTTAGGTAGTTGGCGCACTAGGAGCAAGTGGTAGCACAAGAATATGGGTCAATTTTGCACTTAGGGAGAAATGTTGCAATGTATGTAGGGACACGATAGAGTCAAATTGGGAAATAAATGCAACAGTTAAACTAGTTATCCAGTGCAATTGTTGGATGAGACACACATTAATGGAGGATCTGACCGTTAGATCGGGAGGATAGATGATGGATTCAGATGATGAATGGAAGATCTAGTCAAAATGATTGAGAAATATTTCACACGATTGATCCCATGCTATAAGAATCAATGATCCATGGATTGAAATTACCATTGCATAAATTGAGTTTCAAGGTTGAGATTGCGACGTTGAGTTGTGTGAGATTTATTTGCAGAGGATAGTAAGGATAGTAAGATTCATAGTCATGATTGAGTTGTGTTGAAGGATAGTAAAAATAGTATGATTTGGAGTGGTGATTGTAAGAACTCTACAAAGTTCCATAGTTTCATATGATATTTCAAGTGGAAGTTCCCAGGGGTTACTAGTCA
This sequence comes from Pseudotsuga menziesii, assembly GCA_001517045.1. NCBI lineage: Eukaryota > Viridiplantae > Streptophyta > Pinopsida > Pinales > Pinaceae > Pseudotsuga > Pseudotsuga menziesii. The sequence goes on along the minus strand of LPNX011153487.1, from coordinate 116,947 downwards.
TTAGTGTCCCAATCGAAGAAGAAGTAGCAAGCATGACAATTGGAGCATCACCCATCACAAGGAAGAAGAGGGGGGTCAATCAACCCAAATTTTTGACACAAAAGAAGAGAACCACAAGAAGTTCAACAAGAGCGGAAACAAAGGTAGCTAATGCCTCCATGATGAGGGAAGGGGTGACTACAAAAACCTGGTGCCAAGGATTCAAAGCCCACGAAGAACCAAAAATATCCTATCAATATTGTCGGGATTTTGAAAGGCATGAAATGCAGATATGATATCGTGCCTTGATCGGTTAGAATGAAGTATGAGGACCATTATCTGCTGGAATTCAAAAACTATATTGCAGACCCATTTGACAAGAGGACAAGACAAGAAAAGGATCACACAGTGTGAACCCCACAGCACTAGGCATTGGGTTTGGGAAAATTGGGGCTTTTAGTCCTGATTCACATGCCCCATTTTGGTTGAATGAAGGATAAAAATGCATGTGCCAATCAATTGTTGGCATACTTCCATGGAGGATACCTATGGCTAGATAGGTTGGTTCCAATCACCGTAGATTTGATTTCACAGATTATGGGGTTTCCCAAGAAGGGTCCCAACCCATAGTATTACTTCCATGGAAAAGACAACGATAAGAGTCTGGACGCTAAACTCAAGAAGAAGTATGACTTCGATCACGATGAAAATTCATATGTTGTGGATAGAATCAATGAGTAGGGTGTCCGTATTGCAGCCGGGATTCTTGCCAATAAGGTAGTGTGGAACAACGAATCAAACCAATGCCCCTTAGGGGTGGTTGCATGTGCTGAGAAGTGCGCTACAAGTGTACAAATGAACTGGTCACTTTTTCTATTGAACCCATTAACAAAGGATACTATGATTGTGCAGAGGGAAAGCATTCCTTCACATATAGTTGGTTATTAATACTGATTGCGTTAGTTGTATGGATGGAAACCAAGGACTACCAAGAATGCATGTTGCAGTTGCCCAAGTATGCAAGGGGGAGAGGTACCAAAACCTATGGCACCCAAGTCAAGAAGACAAGATGAATGATTGGGCCATATGGTTTTGGTTGTATTCAGATGCATTGCAATTTGCAGCTGTGAAGGTTCCATGACTCATAGCGGAATTAGTGGTGAAGTATAAATGAGTCATAAGATTCACTATTGGTATACATGCTATACATTTGTAAGCGCGGTGCGAACCAGAACAAAAATGGTTAGAAACACAATACAATCTAACAGAAGTGGAGTTGGACACCATGGTGGCCGAGTGGCCGACAGACTAAAAAGTGTTGATGAGTCCAGAAGAGGTATCCGATGATGAGGCAATTGCTCCAATGGATGTGCCCATAGATATGACACTGATGAAGGAAAATGATCAAGAGTCGAAGGAGGAATCGTCAAGGACCCCAACAGATTCAGATGCAAAAAGGTGATATGAGGAAACACACACAAAGAAGAGGCAAGAGAACGGAGAAATCATCAGCATGGTGCCAATGGAAGATGTGCAAGTAGACCACATTGTGGTGACAATTACAAAGGTGACGAACACCAGGGAAGCACATTGAAGTAACAGTCGACCGAGGGATTTACATAGGTAAAGAATCAAATTAATTCTTTAATCAACACAGTTTTAGAAAGAGTACCAGAAGAAAATATGGAGTAGAGGGTGGTTGATATTAGTACATGGAGGTGAGCCAAAATTATGCCCATTCTTCTAGGGGAAGTCGAGAAGCAAAGCAAGGATGTTGATGCATCCTTGCACTAGGTCAAAACCATTGTGGATGTCAAGGGGTTATCAAAAGACACATTGGTAAGACTGCAGAAGTTGGATGCACAAGAGTTGGTTGATAGAGAGAATATCATCGACAACCACCTGTTGAAGTCACAGAAGAATGAAGCAGCAACAAAGAAGGTGATTGAAGATTTGAAGAAGGAGAAAGATAGGTTGACCGTAGAAAAGGCACAGCTATGGGATGACAGAGCATGATTAGAAAAGGAGGTATTTGTCACATGTCAGAAAGTTATGGAGATATTAGAAGACATGGATGCAGAAATAAAAGCACAGAAACTTGGTAAAGTGATCACAACATTCAAGCATGACATTGAAGAATTGAATGCATTGGTGAAGCCAGACACACCGCTGGATAAGGCTGCAGAGTGTAAGAGCACTATTGAAGACTTCACAACGTAGCTGGAAGTGATGGAGAAAGATGAAAAATAGGTTACAGATGTGACTACACAATTTTAGGAAAGCATAGTCCAAGATGAGCAATTGGAGCAGCTTAATATATAACTAAGGGAAGGAGAGGGACAACTGGCTACATTGCAAACATCTCTCAGAGCGATGCCTCCAGTAGTATAGGTAACCAAAGAGGAAGAGCCGAAGGAGTTGCAACAGTGATTCATGAAGGAAAGAGGGTGTCAAGAGAGACACACAATGCAGCTCGAAGAATTTTAGGACATTGGTGAGCAGCTCTTAATGAAAGCAGTTACTGCATTACAAGAATTTTAGGATGGCCGAAGAGATTCCAATTAAAATATTGTTGAGCATTCACTAAAGCGGGAAGTTACAAAGTGCATGGAAATCAACTATAAGGTAAAGGAGAAGGTAAAAGAAGTCAGCCAACAGTATGAGGACTTCAAGGTTAAGATCATCGGCTACACTATTTCCAACCGACGTGGCTCAAGGGAAAGCCACAAGATTATGTTGGGGACCTATTGGCAGGAAGTTTTGAGGATAATTAGTGATGAAAAACTGAGGATTACAGAACCGAGGATTATCTACAAGGTCAAAGTTGGTGCGCAAGGAGGAAGATTGCATGCAAGGTAGATTGGTTATATTTTGCATCTTTTGGTCATTACTTTGTAGTTTTTGGTCTAATTATTTAGGAAGTTGTTATACATGGACCATGATGTAAAGGAGCAATCCTATTAATAGATCTAGGAGTTGTAATATTGAATCATCATCCTTTTTTTTACTTGAATATCAGATTGGTTCAATCAATTTATCTGTGGATGCGAGATATGAATTGTGGAACTGTTTTGAGAACCCATGTTTTGATGCGAAGTAATATGAAATGATAAGGATTTGATGGAAACACTGTGCCTTTTACCTCTTTTTGTTTTCTTGTTTTCCTATTATGTGATGTGAATGAATGCATGTTGTAGTGTGATGTTTCTTTCTGAATGATGCGATGCTCTTATGTTCTAAATCATGTCATGATGAGCGATCTATTTTATATTGTTGTGATTTGAATGTATTAATACGATTTGATGATTAATAGTATGGATCTGTGATACTAAACCAATGCTTGAATCTATGAATTAATGCTATGGTAGTGAACAATAAATGCACAAACATGGTTCCTATAGTTCTCCCTTGAAAATATCAGGTGAGACCTCATTTTCTTCGTAGGTGTTTCTTGATAGGGTTAAACTTTTCTTGGACGGTGCTCAGGGAGATCATTGAGGTAAGGGTGTTGACAGAGAGTGAACCCATGTCGACAAATCTGTGTCAACACTCTTTCCTAGCTTTGATGAAGTCGATTCTAGTTACAATATTGACCAAGATTATTTATTTTCCAACTCTAATTCAAACATTGTTATGGATGATGAAGAAGAAGAAATGGGGGATCTCTTTACATTTCCCATTAGTGTTCACCAAGAGTATTCTCGAATGATAAAAAAAATATTTTTCTATTCTCCTGAAATTTCTTGAATTGAACTATGAAGACCATCATACTTTTTTGTTCTAATTTGATGTAATCTGTAGATTCTTTGGTTACGCCATAGATGCTCGAAAACTAAGACTCTTTTCTTCAACTCTAAAAGAGTTAGCACTTAGATGGTTCAAAAAATTACAAGGAAATAACATTTTCACATGTGATCAAATGAAATAGACCTTCTTAGAGAAATATAGGAGCTGCTACAAGGCCAAAGATACAAGAAAAAATATTTGTAGGATGCAATGGGAAGAGAAAGAATCCTTGGAGGATTATGCACAATAATTTCAATTCGTTTAGAAAAGAGCCATTAATTGGACACTAGACGAAGTATCTTTGAAATTGGTTTAGGTGTGTGTTCTTATTTTGCCTTCCTCTTTTGAGCTGCTGGCCCATTTACAATAAAAAACTTTCTTAGATTTATTGGTTGAATGAGTAGGATGTCCATGTGGGCTTCCTCCCACCATGTTCCAAAGTAAAGCTTCATTGATTGTTTTCTGCTCTTTTCTTTCATTCATATTATCATCCTTGAAGATTTGTAAGTCTTGTTGCAGACTCTATATGGCTTTCATTATATCATAATTTAATTCAACCACCAGTTCTCCTTCACGTGTGGGGGTATTCAGATTAGGTTGTCAGTTGTTGTATTCTTCTGTATTCATGATTGGAACTATTAAGTAATTCTGCAATTTAAAATATTTAGTAACCAAAAAAAAATTGTTAGTTAACAAAAATTCAGAATACAATTTTGAAATGTTTTATTTCTGCAACAAATGTTTTGGTAACACCCATTAGGTCTCCTAGTGTTTGAATCCCCGATTTGATACCACTTGTAATGTCCCTAAAATTCATAAAATAAAATAAAAAAATTCGTAGGCTAACAAAATACTAATTCAAGGACATCGTTAAACTTCTATGGAAAAAAACTTGATTGTATACTGAACCTAAGATTCGTAAGTTGCTTTCCCTTGATGTTTTTCCCTGTCTGATGATGATTTTTTACATGATGTTGTTCTATTACGTTGACATGTTTGTACGTTTACTTTTCTTATCTATTAGTCATGGACAATTGTTAGCACTTATATTATGTTACGTTTTACGTTTACTTTACATGTCTTTAAATTCATTTATGGTTTTATTTAATAAGAGGATGGCTTACCTCTATATGTCAAGTGGTGGAGTGGCCGGGTTCTATCCCTTGTGGGACCACTTGGAAAAGTAAGGATTTCTATTACTAACGGGATTACTTAGTTTGTCATGAACTAATGCATGTTCCTATTTTCTTGTGTAGGTTAATTTGTCAGTGAACTCTTTCGTGTGATCGTAGTCACAAAATGTCTTATATATTCAGTAGGATATATATACACTACACTATTCCCGTGCATAACTGTGTGAAAATAGGACTAAATTCCTAATACTAAACTATACCTAAATCCTATGGTAATAAAGGATTATGAGATTTTATGTATGTATGTCTATAAAATATTTGTATTAACTGTATGCTAAGGTTTCCAAACCTTAGATACATTATAATATATGCTTTGAACTATACGGTATAAATGGTTTTATGTTTATGACGTAAGAACATGGCTTCAGAAATTTGTAATAGCATGAAGTTGGAGTTTTTAAGATTTATGCAAATGGGTTTGGTAGACAAAGGTGCATATGACGTGAACCAAACTATAACACTGTGGGTTTTGATATATGTGATTGTGGTGGACAGGGTGATGAATTTATTGCACCTTGGGAAGCACGAGAAGAATGCCAGAAGTGATGTGTATGGGTTGGATGTAGTTCATTTGGTTATCTTCCTTATGGTGGTGGTGAGGGTGGTGTCGTGCTCCTCGTGTAAGATGCGCTTCTCATTGTTGATGTATTTGTAATTTCAGAATGTATTCACTTATATATTTTATATATTGTATTTCATTATACCCTGATGTTCCTATTGGGAGAGTCATTAATATAATTAAGTCATGTAAAGTCAATGAGGTTAACCTTCTGTTGTAAGTCGAGGAAATAGTCCCCACAATTGAGTTAAGCTTAACCTTCCTTGTTGATCGAAGGGGAAAAGTCCCCACTGTTGTGGGGAATTAGGGTTATTGGACTCTCCTAGAGAAGTCGGCCCTCGTAAGTAATTGTAAAGTGAGGCCGACTTGTTGGAGTGGAAATCAAGTGAATGGAAGAATATAAATAGAAGTGAGGATATCCTCATTTCTACACACATATACACTCACCCAGTTGGGGTGCATGAGTGAGAGAGGAAGTGCTGGCATAATTGAGAAAGATCAGCTGTTGGGAGATCATGTTTATGCTTTTGGGTTTTACTACTACCATTCGTGCTCATTCTATCTATGAGGAAGTTGTAGGGTTTTTCCTTTATGATTTCCCCAAGGATAAATATTTGTTTCTTGTCTCTTGTGATTGATTATTGTGCATGTTATTCTCTCAGATAAGAGCTAAGATCATATTGTTTAAATGATAAAAATCCAACATGGTATCAGAGCTAACCTGAGAAGAAGAAACTGTGCAGCTAGAGAAGCTAGGGATTCTTACCCTTTGGGTCTATCTCCACAATCCATTAGAAAAAGGAGGCTATAATAACTCTCCATTGAAGGGCGCATCTTTCTGTCGAAGCATAATTTGATTCTGAGCATTTTCAATTTTTGCTGCGGGAAATTAGGGCTTTTTACAGAAGAAGAATTTTTTAGTGAGCCAAGAATAGGATTACTCTCCTCCTCAAAATCAAAATTTAGAGACCAAGGTCGAGATTTTTGTTTGGTTAAAACTGTGGGAAATTCAAACCCTAATTTGACCTCGAGCCTGAAAAACCCTAAAATTCTAAAAATGATAGTTTTGGTACATTCTCTATATATCGAGATTGAATAAGTCCCAGGGGACGAAATTTTCATTGGCCAAAGACAAAATCCTAATGTATCCTGTGTAAAAATGTTAGCCTCGGACTCAATGTATTCTGGGAGATATTATTCCTCCAAATTAGGGTTCCAGCCTCTTCTAGGATTGATCCCTAAACAAGACACCTAGGGTGAATTGCTATATCTCGAGCTACGAAGGTCCAAAAGCAATATAGAAAGATTTTCTTGATAGGGAACGAACTGTAATTTTGTGGTAAAATTTTTAGACCCTGACAATGAAAGATGGACACAAGGTGTTCTGTACAAGTTCGCTATGTTGAACAATATTGAATTCAGTCACTGTGCGAAAACTATAATAAGTCCCAATTGGTGAAAGGAATTGTATAAAAATTGTGGTTTTGGGAAGAGGACAGATGAGGATACCTGAGTACAAAATTTCAGACATGGACGAGAATTAATTTCAGAGATACTACAAAAATAGTACTAGGCATGTCTACAGAAGAAATTGGAAAACTAGGGCTTCCCGTTCTGGGAGTTTCCCTCCATTGTTTTCAGAAAAGGAGTACATTGGATAGATCACCTAGAAGAGGTTTATCTTTCTATCCAATCCGATGTTTGAAATTCCAAGTTTTGAAAACTAGGGTTTCTCTGACAAACCCTAGATCAACGAGCTCCAGGACCAAGACATACACCTCAAATCGGTAAGATCTAATCTTTTGTATTTCTATTTGAGGTTCTCAGTTAAAACGTCTCATCACACTAGCCTGATGTCAATATTGGTGAAGATGAAAAATTCCAAGCATGGAAGTATAGGATCTCAATGGTTCATGAAGAAAATGAATTAGACACCTACATTAGTAAATAGGTTCCAGTTCTAGAGGGACATGAGGCTAAATCCATACATAAGAAGAAATTGGTCAAGGCCAAGAGGATCACCTTATACCCCATGTGTTTTCCCTAAAGAAACCTAAAGAGATGTTTGATTCCTTGAACAAGCTATTTTGAATAGAATAATATAAATCAAAAGAAGTATAGGAACTCTGTGACCCTTGAAGAAATTGACTTGGATTAGTATTTCAATAAGAAAGGTCTAGGATCCAGAGGGAGATGACTCCAAGGCTAGATCCAAGAGAATCATTGCAGATTCTGTTAAATATCATCTCATCCCTCATGTGTCATCCCTGAAGACACCAAAAGGAAGTGTTCGATGCTATGATGAAGTAGTTGAAGAAGAATAAGATATTATTATAAGCACCTTGAATGGCCTCACAAGATGATAGGATTCATTCATTAGAGGAATGTGTACCAGAAGGAAGCGATTACTTTCAGTAGACTCTAGGAAGAGTGCACACAAGAAGAATCTTGGCTCATAATAAGAGAAAGAGAAGATGGGAACAACTAAAGATCAAGCTCTCATGATCCGAATAAGATACCTCAAGCAACAAGGAATACAAAGAGCTCAAATCTTGAAGAACCTCTTATCCATATTAGCATTTGGATAAGAAATGATGTTATTATGAATGAAGAAGATTATGAAGCTGAAGGCTCAAGAACGAGTCTACCCATGGAACAAATAATGATAAGTATTCAATTTTCATTTCATGATATTGTTTTGTTATGCATTTGTTTATATTTTGTTGATGTATTATGCATGATAGAATGTTTGCATTAATGACAATATACTACTAATATGCATGTGATGGGTAAGTAGCTCATGGTGCTATACAACTTTCCATTGCTACATCTCTAGAATGAAACCTCTTTGTTGACATATTGGATTAGTGCACAATCTCAATGATGTTATGGTAGAGATAGAAGGCATCTAGAAAGTTTCCATGAATGTTGTATTGGATAAATTAGTTGCATGATTATATCTTTATGCATAAGAACTTGCCATTATGAATATTCCTTATGAAATGTTTCTAACCATACAACTAATGCATTTGACTTGTACGAAAGATCGCATACAATCACTTACAAGAAAACAAGGATGAGACTTGTTCCAAAGAACAAGTGACAACAATTCAAGAAATAATACAAAATGAAGAATAATATGACGATACTTTCAAAGAAAGAAAGAGGCCTTAGACACACTTTAGTTATGTGACACTGTTGAGTGACATCATTGATGGAGATTCTTCCAGCTTTGAAGAAGTAGCCAAGAAGGAAGGGGAGGAGAGTACTAGTTCAAGAATACTGATGTATAGGATGCGGTATCGATACCAAAAAAGGGAAGTATGTATTGTCTTCCACATGGATCTGCAAGATCTAGCATGCAGTAGGATACAAGGCAAGATTCGTAGCACAAGGATTCTCATGGAAATAAGGCATAGACTATGAAGAGATATTTGTAGCCACTAGAAGTTAAGACATGTGAAAGGAAGACTCATGTGTGCAAATTAAAGAAGGCCTTGTATGAGCTTAGAAGAAACCCATGGGATAAAATATACAAGAGGATCTTGAAAAATCACCTAGAGTGATGAAGATCTTAACCTTTGCTACAAGGTTGAATATGAAATCCTATAGAGGATGATAAGCTCATAGATGGGCACGAGAAGAACTTTTGAAAAGGTTAAAGATAGAGGATATTGGTATGCAATGATCCTATATGGATACATAGATCATTAGTAGCAAAGGAAGCTACTTGTCACTCCAGTACATAATGTTTCAATGCATAGAGTACGAAAGGAAGAGGGAGAATGATGCTCCACTTCAGAGGGAGTGACTACAGAATATCCTTAGGTTTGATATGATATGATAGGATGGAAAACTTACTGATGACTCTAAGATTTCCTAAGAGTAAAGTGGATTCCAATATTTACTTCAAGGTTGAAGCCGGAAGACTAGTGATGATCCTGTTATATGTCGATGACTTGTTCCTAATAGAAACGAGGAACTCATTAAAGTTGCAAGAAGGAGACTTGCTGTCGAGTTTGAGATTAAGGACTTGGATATGATGCACTACTTTCTAGGAATGGAGGTGTGGAACAATGTAGATGGAATCTCCCTAGGACAAGGGAAGTATGCGATGGATACCCTAAAAAGGTTCGGGATGATGGACTGCAAGTCCATGATCACACCTCTGGTATCAAACATAAAGCTATTGAGTGATGCTTCATCAGATATGGTTGATGCCATGATGTATCATTAGATGATTTGTTCCTTGATGTACCTGATGAACATGAGACCAGATATTTGCTTTGTTGTGAACAAATTGAGACATGTTCACATGATTACTGCAAAGCATTTTTTGAGGTACCTAAAGGGTACAGTTGATTATGGGCTCAAGTATGAGGCGAATCAGAAGATTAACCTAGAGGGTTATTTGGATTCATATTAGGTAGGTAGTGCCATTGATAGGAAGAGCACTTTGGGGTTCTACTTCAGTATGAGACCAGAGAGGAGTAGTGAAGCTCCAGTATGTGATCTAGATTGAGATCTCTTGAAAGAGGGAGTTCTAGCATAGACGGTGGGACAAGTTGTCTGAGCATAAAATCCTGGCAAAGCTTGTAGGTTGCTTAGACGTAAACAGTCCTGTAGGTTGTCCTAGGATATAATTGGTCCTGGTGAAGCTCACAGGTTATCCTTGGATGTAATCAACCTTGATGTGATTCTATGCTAGAAATGGTCAGGGTGAAGTTTGAGTACTTCACGAAGAAGCTTGGTGTTCTCCAGATTGAGGTTCCCTCCAAGGGGAAGTGATGAGTATGTGATTCCTTCCAACATGGTGGTAGGCCAAGCCTCCCATGGTAAGATGTAAGCGTTGAGCCCTTTTGACATGGTGGTATGATTTCTTCCTCCCATGGTTAGATGTAAGTGTTGTGCCCTTCTGACATGGTGGTAGACGGGGCCTCTCATGGTCATATATAAGTGCAGTTTCCTACATCCAGTATGAAAAAGGACTAGCTCTATAGAGACCTACATCCAGTATGAAAAAGGACTGGCTCTATGGAAGTACATCCAGCGTGAAAAAGGGTTGGCTCTATAGTGTCCTACATCCAGTATGAAAAAGGACTGGCTGTATGAGACCCACATCCAATATGAAAAAGGATTGGATCTGTGGAAGTACATCCAACATGAAAAAGGGTTGCCTCTATAGTGGCTTACATCTAGTATGAAAAAGGATCGGCTCTATAGAGACCCACATCCAGTCTAAAAAAGGATTGGCTCTATGGAAGTACATCCAACATGAAAATGGGCTAGCTCTATAGTGGCCTATTAACATTATGAAAAAGAACTGGCTCTGTAGAGACCCACATCTAGTATGAAAAAGGACTGGCTCTGTGGAAGTACATCCAACATGAAAAAGGGTTGGCTCTGTAGTGGCCTACATCTAATATGAAAAAGGACTAGATTTGTAAAGACCCACATCCACTATGAGAAAGGACTAGCTTTGTGGAATTACATCCAACATGAAAAAGGGTTGGCTCTATAGTGGCCTACATCTAGTATGAAAAAGGACTGGCTATGTAGAGACCCACATCCAGTATGAAAAACAACTGACTTTATGGAGGTACATCCAATATGAAAAAGGACTAGTTCTATAGAGGCCTACATCCAGTATGAAAAAGGACTGGCTCTATAGAGAAAGACCTACATGGAGGCTAGGCATACAACCATCATGAAAAAGCCTTGATCTAATTGTAACTTCGGAATGTATTCACTTGTATATCTTATGTATTGTACCCCAATGTTTATTCCAGGAAGTGTTTGTAATGTAATCGAGTCATTTCATGCCTCGATTTTCCGATCAAGAGTTTCTATAATGTGAACAAGTCATGTCAAGTCACTGTGGGTAACCCTCCTATTGATCAAGGGTGAAAGTCCCCACAAGTTGTGGGGCACTAGGGTTATTAGACTCTCCTAGAGATGTTGACTCTAGTAAGTAATTTTTAAGTGAGACCAACATGTTGGAGTGGACATTAAGTGAAAAAAAGAATATAAATAGAGAGTGAACCTCTCTATTTATCACACACACACTCACTAATTGGGGTGCATGAGTGAGAGAGAAGTTGTTGGGAGAGAGAGAGAGACTACTGCTGTCGAAAGATCATATTTATGTTTTTGGGTTTTACTTTTGGTGTTGATTCTCTCTCTGAGGAAGCTGCGGGGTTTTCTCCTTTATGTTTTCCTCGAGGAAAATTCTTTGTGTCTCTTGTCTCTTATGTTTATTGTTGTGCATGTTACTCTCTCAGTTAAAGATCCTAAGATCATAATGCTAGATTGACTGATAAAAATATAACATGGTATCAGAGCTAACTTGAGAAGAAGACATTGTGCAGCTGCAGAGGCTAGGGCTTCTTAATTTTTGGGTCTCTCTCCAAAATCTATTAGCAAACATATGCTAGGATTACTCTCCATTGAAGGGCGCATCTTTCTATCGAAGCACAATTCAATTCCGAGCATTTTCAGTTTTTGGTGAGGGAAATTAGGGCTTCTTACAGAAGTGTAATTTTTGAGTGAGCTCAGCATAGGATTTCTATCCTCATAAAAATCAAAGTTTAGAGATCTAGGTCAACATTTTTTGTTGGGTACAACTCTGGGAAATCCAAACCCTAATTTGACCCCAGGATGGAAAAACCCTAAAATACTAAAACTGTTAAGTTTTGGAACATTCTCTATATATCGGGATTGGAGAAGTCTCAAGATCTTAAACTTTCACATGTCGGCGATAGAATATGTATTTACACTGTATAAAAACTTCAGCTTCATATTCGCTATATTCTAGGAGATATGATCCCTCCAAGTTAGGATTCCATCCTCTCCGAGGATTCATCCCCAAACAGGACACACGGGGAGCATTAATATATATTGGGATATGAAGGTCCAAATGAAATTTATGAAGATGTTCAAAAAATGAAATGGACTATACTTTTTGTGGTCCAAGTTTCAGACCCAAATGGTAAAACAGTGACACGTGGTACTCCATACAACTTCACTATGCTAAACAGTCCTAAAATAGGTCACCTTGGGAAAACGATCATAAGTCCAAATTGGGGAAACCAATCCTGATGAAACATGTATTTTTAAAATAGGGATAGGAGGATATACCTCAGGGAGAATTTTTAGACATAGAGGAGCACTAATTTCTGAGATACCATAGAAACAGTATCAAGCATTTCTGTAGAATAAATTGGAAAACTAGGGCTTCCTATTCCGGGAGTTTCCATCCACTGTTTTAAATAAATAAGTACATTGGATAGATCACCTTGAAGAGGTATATATTTCTATCCAATCAGATCTGAAAGATTCCAATTTTAGAGAACTAGGGTTTCTCTGACAAACCCTAGATCAGCCAGCTCCGGAACGAGGACGGACACCTCAAATCGTTAAGATCTAATCTTTTGCTATTTTCATTTGAGGTTCGCATTTCAAAGTGATCTATGACATTAGCTTGATGATAAGATTGGTTAATTTGACAACTTCCAAGCATGGAATTATATGATCTCTCTGAAGAAAATGAATTGGACACCTACATGAGTAGAGAGGTTCGAGTTCCAGAGGGAGATGAGGCTAAAAGCCTTACACCAGAAGAACTTGGTCAAGGACAAGAAGATCATTGTTGATTCAATCATGGGTCACCTTATACCACAAGTATATTCAATAAATACACCGAAAGAGATGTTTGATTCCTTGACCAAGCTATTTGAAGGGAAGAGCATAAATCAAAATATTACTTTGAGAAACCAATTGAAGAATGTGAAGATCTAGAATGTAGAGACCATACAATCATACTTTACAAGGGTCTCTCAAATCAAAGAACAAATTGAATCGGTAAAAGCAGAAGTGAAGAATGCAAAAGTGGTGATAGCCACCTTGAATGGCCTCCCAGGATCATGGGATTCATTCATGCGAGGAATGTGTGCCAGAAAGAAGTGATTACTTTCAACAGACTCTGGGAAGAAGAAGACACTCGACTCATAATAAGAGAAGAGAAGATGGGAGCAACTGAATATCAAGCTCTCACCATTCAAAGAAGATCCCTCAAGTGATGAGGAATAGGAAGAAATCAACTCTTGAAGAACCTCTTATCCATCTTAGCATTTGGATAAGAAACAATGCTATTATGAATGAATAAGATGATGAAGTTGAAGGCTCAAGAAGGAGTCTAGCCACAAAACAAATAAAGATAAGTATTCAATTGTCATTTCATGATATTGTTTTGTTATGCATTTGTTTATATTCAGTTTATGTATTATGCATGATAGAATGTTTGCATTGATGATAGTATACTACTAATATGCATGTGATGGGTAAGTAGCTCATGGTGCTATATAACTCTCCATTGCTACTTATCTAGAATGAAACCTCTTTGCTGACGTATTGGATTAGCGCACAATCTCAACATTGTCCTCGTGGAGATGGAAGGAATCTAGAAACGTTTCTGTGAGATATGGATGAATGCTGTATTGGATAAAATAGTTGCATTATCATATATTTATGCATAATAATTTGCAATTATGAATATTCCTTATGAACTGTTTCTAACCATACAAATGCATTTGACTTGTAGGAAAGATCACATACATAATCACCTATAATAAAAAAAGGATGAGGCTTGTTTCGAAGAACAAGTGACGACAGTTCCAGATGAAGAATAATATGATGGATGTAGCGACATGATTGATGCAGAACCTTCAAACCATGAAGAACTAACCAAGAATAAAGGGAATACTAGTTCAAGAATAATGATGTCTAGGATGCAGTATCGATACATGAAGGGAAGTTTGTAGTTCCATCATGCAGTAGATGGAAACATCGTGGGATATGTTAGAACAATCAACACATAGTTTACTACCATAGACAGTAATTTAATTATTTTTGTCTTATTATCCTAGTTCATGTGTCCCACCTTGTGCAAGTTGTCTTTTGCCTATCCATAGTGGTCAAACTTGCCTTATTTGACTCATGTAGCACATGGGAAACCTCAAGGAATCAATTCTGCTTTATTCCTGGTCTCCTAGGAACCCTTCTTCTTTTTCTGCTTTATCGCCTGCTTTTTCAGTGTTTTAAGGCAAATGGGAAAGCTAGACTATGTGAGGTGAGCTAGTTTTTTGTCCTCTTCATCCTCCACTCTTTTCTCCATGCAAAAGCATGTATGAGCTTCCATTCCGCCACTCTTTATCTTGCCTAAGCCATTTTGCTAATTCGTGACCTCCATGACAGATTTGGGATCATCTTTTTACACCTATGGGGGATTTGCTTAATTTTAGTAAGCCTGCTTAATGCTAGATTAAAATTGATCCTCATGCATTCAAATACCTGATGTATGTTATTTATTCAGCAACCTATTATGCTACAGGGTTGGCTATTGTACGCTGAGTTAATACAATTTAGTGTTCAGCTCCAATTTCAGTCTCTTTTGTGAGTGATTTTGCATGATCAATTGTTAATTGTTGTGAGTAAAATTAATCTATCACTGGGTTCAATTTCCACATGGTATCAGAGCCATTGTATATTATGTTCTCTCCTTCAAAATTGTTTTGCAAGTTCGACATCAGTGACTGGGAGCCTTCTACTGACAGCTGGGACAGATTTTCTAAGCTATGGATCAATCACAGAAAACTATCTTGACTCCCTTCAATTTATTTGAATGGAAATCAAAGATGGAGATACTATTGAGAGCGAAAGGCCTCTACAGGGTGACTATGGCAATAGAAGCAGAGCCCAATGTAGCTGCAGAGAAGATAAAATGGCACAACAGGAGGGATGAGGCCTATCATCTCCTGTGTCTGAGTATTTCCAGAGACCTCCTTTTCCATCTTGATGGATTGACATCACTGAATGAAGTATGGGAGAATATTTCTGATCTTTTTGGAAAGACAGATGAGATGAGGGGACATCAAATCGAAAATGATCTGATTTCTCTAAGTCCAAATAGCTTTGAATCCCTGCAGCTATATTTATCCAAGTTCAAAGCACTAGTTTTGCAACTGAAATAGTGTGGGATCGAAAAGAAATATGATCAGCTCGTTCTAGCCATCCTCTCGAAGCTAGGCCTTGACTATTCAGTGTTTGTTTCGACCTTGTATGCCACAAAACTGATAGCTCGAACCTGGAAGATGCCTAGCCTTGCAGATTTCATGGAATCTCTCACACAAGAACAGAACAATCGGTGATGATGGGCACCATCAAACCATCCAAAGATCAAGATCTGATTGCTGGAGATTCGAGGGTGGATTCAAAAAGAAAAAAGAAAGCTAAAAAGCCACCTGAGAAAAAGAGAGACAAGAAACAGTCTCCGGAGGAGCCACAAGGTTCCAAGATGAACTACTAGAAGAAGAAAAACAAAGGTGAAATCAACAAGTGCACATACTGCAATAAGGGCAATCACTATGAAAGATTTTGTATGAAAAAGCAGATTGATATGCTGACCCAAATCCTTGAGAATAATGGCATCTCCCTTCCAGAAATCTCAAAGAAGAGAGAAGGAGGATCAAGTTCAAATGACAGAGAGAGAGTTCATGGATTGGTTGCTGGCACATCAAACTCACCCAGTTTTATCATTGATTCTGGAGCTTTGAGACACATCATTTCAACCAAGGAGGCCTTTTCCTCACTTGATATGTCAAAAGGACCATCAATAGTACTGGGAGATTGCTCTCTCACTGAAATTTTTGGCAAAGGAAGGATAGATCTTGATCATGGTTAGTTCAGCAATGTGATGTATGTGCCTGGTCTCGCCTCCAACCTCCTATCAGTGTACCAGATGACTCACACTGGGTCTCCTAAGAAGGTCATATTCTCCCCTGATGAAGTTGAGATCATAGAGATCTCAAGTGGTAGAGTCATTGCAAAAGGAGTTGCAAATCATGCTCAAAAGGTAGACATGTTCTCACACTTCCTACCCTACTCAAAACCCTCTGCTCTTCTGATTCATGCTAATGAAGCAAGCAAGCTTTGGCATGAAATATTTCGCCACCTAAAATACAAATGTCTTTCTGATCTTAGTGAAAAAGAGATGGTCATAGGGTTTCCCAAGATAAAATTTTCCAAAGGAGTCTGCCAAGGTTGTATCCTAGGAAAACACCTAGAGCACAAATTTGAGAGAGCTAGTCATGAGAGAACCTCTGCACCCATCGAATTGATTCACAGTGATGTTGCTGGCCCATTTCCTCATATGTCCATGAGTCAGTACAAATATGCATTGACTTTTATTGATGACTTTTCCAGGTATTGCTGGGTTTACTTCCTGAAACACAAGTCTGAAGTTTTTGGCCTCTTCAAAGTCTTTAAGGCTTTGGTTGAAAACCAGCCTGGGAGGAAACTCAAGGTCCTTAGATCTGCCAATGGTGGTGAGTATTTCAAGTCTAAGTTTACTAATTATTGTGCATATGTAGGTATTCAGATGCAGCATTCTATCCCTTACACACCACAACAAAATGGTGTTGCTGAGAGGAAGAACATATCACTGAAGGAGATGGCAACATGCATCATGGAGGCCAAAACTTTGCCACCAAAGTACTGGGCCGAAGCTATCAACTGTACAGCCTATATTCAGAATAGGGTGCCTCATAAACAGCTTTATGATATGACACCCTTCGAAGCATGGAGTGGGCACAAGCCAGATGTGACCTATTTCAGCATTTTTGGCTCAAAGGCTTGGGCTAGAATTCCAACAGAGAAGAGGAAGGCTTTGTAGCCCCAAAGCCAAGAGTGTCTTTTTGTTGGATACTATGAAGATTAAAAAGGGTACAAGTTGATAAATTTGAGCACAAACAAAGCCTTCATTGAAAGGTGTGTTCAGTTTGAAGAAGAACCCCTTGCAGCAGTGGAAGTTGGTGAAGCCTCTTCACCACCTGAACCTCAAGAAGTAAGTAAAGAGTTTGTTGAACATGCTGATTCTGATTTGTCTATTGGAGATGAGTTTATTGGAGACCCTAACAGCCCTACAAGGCCAAAATGGATATCCAAGACACTACATGCAGCAGGAGAGCTAGCTGGGGATCCCAATCACCCAAGGAGGACTAGATCTCAATTTGAGAGTGGTCTGTGCATGAAGGATCCTATGTTTGCTGAAAAATTCTATTTGATGGTGGAGTCTGACCCTCAAACATATGAAGAAGAAGTAGGATATCAAAGATGGAAAACATCCATGAAGGAGGAGTTCAGCTCACTCCAGAAGAGAAACACATGGGAGCTAGTGGATCTTCCTCTAGGAAGAAAGTTAGTCCAGTGTAAGTGGGTCTATAAGACCAAATTTTCTGCTGATGGTTCACCACTAAAGTACAAGGCCAGATTGGTAGCCAGAGGCTACTCATAGGTTCATGGCATAGATTACAATGAGACCTTTGCCTCAGTGGCAAAGATGGATTCCATCAGGCTAGCTCTAGCTATTGCAACCTCAATGCAATGGGAGGTACATCATATGGATGTAAAATGTGCCTTCCTGAATGGAGATCTCACTGAGGAGATATATATGATATCCATTGAGGATATATATATATATATATATATATATATATATATATATATATATATATATTCAGCAGCCTCAAGGTTTTGATACTAACCCTTCTCTTGTGTGCAAGTTGAGAAAGTCATTGTATGGGCTAAAGCAAATCCCCAGGGCTTGGTATGCCAAGATCGATAGCTTCTTGCTATCACTGAATTTTGTTCGGTGCAAATCAGATCCAAATGTCTATTTGAAGTTAGCTAATGGTTCATTAATGATCATAGTGTTATATGTTGATGATATCCTCATTACAGGAAGCTCAAAGGCTGAGATTGCTTCCTTAAAGGGTGCTATGAACTAAGCCTTCTCCATGACAGATTTGGGGCTCTTAAGTCAATTTTTGGGGCTTGATATTGCTCAAACCAAATCTGGAATCAAGGTGCACCAGTCCAAATATGTGTTGGAATTGCTGAACAAATTCATAATGAAGGATTGCAAAGCAAGAAAAACTCCTTTCCTTTCAGGAGTGAAGCTGGAAGAAGCTGATTCTTCACCTATGGTAAACAGTACACTGTATAGGCAATTGATTGGATGTTTATTGTATCTGACACATACTAGACGTGATATTTATTATGTATTAAGTGTGGCTTCTAGATACATGGATCAGCCTCATGAGATCCATTGGAAAGCAGCCAAAAGGATCCTTAACTTTGTTCAGGGAACAAGGACATATGGGATCTTCTACAAAGCAAAATCTGATCTTGATTTGATTGGATTTACTGACAGTGATTGGGCAGGTGATAGCACAGATAGAAATTCGACATCAAGATATGTATTTATGCTTGTAGAAGGGCCAATCAGCTGGTCAAGCAAGAAACAAAGTGCCATTGCACTCTCATCTATAGAAGCAGAGTACAGAGGAGTTGTTAATGCAGCAACTCAATGTTTATGGTTGCAGGTTTTACTTGGATAGTGTGGCTTCGAATCAGAGTAATCAACTACCATCTACTATGATAACCAGAGTACCATTCAAATCTACAAAGATCCATTTCAAAAGCAGAGAACTAGACACATTGAGATCCATATGCACTACATCAGAGAGCTTGTGCATGATGGCACCATTCACCTACTCTTATGTTCATCTTCAGAACAAGTAGCTGATATCTTCACCAAATCATTTTGTGAGAATACCTTCAGCAATCTCAAATTACTGTTGGGGATTGCTGATCATGTTATGAAGCATGAGTGAAGACAATATTTCCAAATTTTGTTTTACAATCCATGTTTAAGGGAGGATTTTCCCAAGTTGGTTTTGCCTCTTTCCCTGTTTAAATGGACATGCAGTATGTAAAGGGTGACTAATCCTTGTTTCTAGGCCCTATAATTTTCTGATATATTACTCATAAGTCAGGCTTAAGGGGGGGTTTTAGAATAATCAACCCATAGTTTACTACCATAGACATTAATTTAATTATTTTTGTCTTATTAGCCTAGTTCATGTGTCCCACCTTGTGCAAGTTGTCTTTTGCCTATCCATAATGGTCAGACTTGCCTTATTTGACTCATGTAGCGCATGGGAAAACTCAAGGAATCAATTCTACTTTATTCCTGGTCTCCTAGGTGCCCTTCTGCTTTTTCTGCTTTATTGCCTGCTTTTTCAGTGTTTTAAGGCAAATGGGAAAGATAGACTAGGTGAGGTGAACTAGTTTTGTCCTCTTCATCCTCCACTCTTTTCTCCATGGAAAAGAATGTATGAGCTTCCATTCCACCACTCTTTAGCTCGCCTAAGCCATTTTTCTAATTCGTGAGCTCCATGACAGATTTGGGATCAACGTTTTACACCTATGGGGGATTTGCTTAATTTTAGTAAGCCTGCTTTATGCTAGATTCAAATTGCTCCTCATGCATTCGAATCCATGATGTATTTTATTTATTCAGCAACCTATTATGTTACAATGTTGGATATTGTACACTGAGCTAATACAGTTTAGTGTTCAGCTCCAATTTCAGTCTCTTTTGTGAGTGATTTTGCATGATCAATTGTTAATTGTTGTGAGTAAAATTAATCTATCACTGGGTTCAATTTCCACAGGATACAAGGCAATATTTGTAGCATGAGGCTTGTCATGAAAAAAAGGCATAGAATATGAAGAGACATTTGCAGCTAGTGGGAGTTGAGGCACATGATGGGCAGAATCATGTGTGCAAATGAAGGCTTTGTATTAGCTCAGAAGACACCCATGGGATAATACATACATGATGAGTTTGATGAAGATATTAATCTTTGATACAAGGTTGAAGATGAAAGCCTATAGAGGATTACAAGATCACAGATGGGTGTGAGAAGAAATTTTTGAAAAATTTCAAGATAGAGGATCTTGGTATACAATGATCCTAGATGGATACATACAATATTAGCAGCAGAGGAAGCTAGTTTTCACTCTGGTATAGAATGTTTCAGTGCATAGAGTATGAAATATAGAAGGAGAATGATGCTTCACTTTAGAGGGAGTGATTGCAGAAGATCCTAAGGTTTGACATGGTACAGCAGGATGGACATATTACTGATGAATCTAGGATTTACTGAGGGTAAAGCAGATTCCAACCTTTGCTTCAAGGTTCAAGGTGGAAGATTAGTGACGCTCCTATTATGTGTCGATGCACTATTTTCTAGGAATGGAGGTGTGCTAGAATATGGATGGAATCCTCCTCGGACAAGGGAAGTATGCAGTAGATATCATAAAGAGGTTTAGGATGATGGACTGCAAGGCCATGACCACACCTATGGCATCAAAACTGAATCTATTGAGTGATGCTTCATCATAAGCGGTTGATGCTACGATGTATTGTCAGATGATTGGGTCCTTGATGTACATGATGAACACAAGACCAGATATTTTCTTTGCTATGAACACCTTGAGCCAGTTCCTCACAGATCCGAGACATGTTCACTTGATTGCTGCAAAGCATATTCTGAGGTACCTGAAGGGAACAGTTGATTATGGGCTCAAGTATGAGGTGAATCAGAAGATTAACCCGGGGGGTTATGTTGATTCAGATTGGGCAGGTAGTGCCATCGACAGGAAGATCACTTCAGGGTGTTGCTTCAGTATGGGATTAGGTGCGATATCTTGGTTTAGCAAGAAGCGATCCTATGTGGCACTGAGTACAGTAGAAGCATAGTATGTCACAGCTTGTTCAGCTAGTTGTGAGGCAGCATGGCTGAGGAAGTTACTGTCTTATTTATCTGATCTCTAGTTAGATGCTACTTGTATATATTGTGACAACCAGAGTTGTGTGAAGTTGTCGTAGAACCTAGTGTTCCATGACAAGTCAAAGCATATCGAGATCAAGTATCACTATATCAGGGATATGGTACAGAGAGGAGAAGTGAAGCTCTAGTATGTTGCGATGGACGAACAGATAGCTGATGTATTGATGAATCCATTAGCCAAAGTGAAGTTTGAGTACTTCAGGAAGAATCTTGGTGTTATCTAGACCAAGGTTCCCTCTAAGGGGAATTGATGAGTCTATGAGCCATTCTTACATGGTGAGAGGATTAGGTTCCTTCCATGGTCAAATATAAGGGCTGAGGAATTCTATCATGGTGAGAGGATTGGTTCCTTCGAAGTTAGATATGAGTGTTGATCCATTCTGATATGATTGTAGGATTGCTTGCTACATGATCAAATATAAAGGATATTGCCATTTTATGAATGGAGGTACCTGGTCAGTTACCAGGAATACTCAGTCTAGGACTGAGGGCCATTCTGATATGACTATGGGATGTAGTCTCACATTATCAGATATAAGTACTGGACCATTCTGATGTGATTGAGGGATATGTTCCCTCTTGATTAGATATAAGGTCTATTTCCATTCTCTAAAAGGAGGCACATGGTCAGTTACTAGGAACCCTTAGTCTGGGACAGAGAGCCTTTCTGATGAGTCAAGTTTAGATGTAAGGGCTGTGCCATTCTGACATGGCGAGAGGATTAAGTTCCTTCCATGGTCAGATGTAAGGGCTGTGCCATTCTGACATGGTGAGAGTATTAAGTTCCTTCCATGGTCAGATGTAAAGCCCGTGTCATTATGACATGGTGAGAGGATTAAGTTCCTTCCATGGTTAGATGTAAGGGCTAGGCCATTCTGACATGGTGAGAGGATTCAGTTCCTTCCATGGTCATATGTAAGGGCTGGGCCATTCTGACATGATGGTGGATGTGTTCCTCTCTTGGTCAGATGTGAGTGCTAGGCATGCCTTTCTGATCAGTCAAGGTAATATGTAAGTGTTGGGCAAGACATTCTGACTTAGGGTCAGATATAAGTGCTGAAGAAGACGTACATGAATGCTAGGCCTACAACCAACATGAAAAAGGGATGTCTCTGTAGAACTTCCCGTGACGAGAAGAATAATGAGATAGCACCAGTGATGATGACCCGATGATGATCCAGATCGAGTGATGATTTAGATCCAGTGATGATCTAGATCGAGTGACGATCCAGATCCAGTGATGTTGATCGAGTAGAGATGATCCAGATCGAGTGATGATCCAGATCTAGTGAGTTGATCTAGCAGAGATGATCCAAATCCAGTGATGATGATCCAGATCTAGATGAATATGACTTGAATATGATGAGAACTCAATGATGATCCAGATGATATAGAGAAGAATACTTGTGCTGACAAATTGTTTCGAGAGAATACCTTCCTAGTTAAGAGGGAGTGTTGATGTAATTGTAACTTCAGAATGTATTCACTTGTATATCTTATGTATTGTACCCCGATGTTTATTCCGGGAATTTTTTGTAATGTAATTGAGTCATGTCATGCCCTAATGTTCCGATCGGGAGTTTCTATAATGTGAACAAGGCATGTCAAGGCATTATCGGTAACCCTCCTATTGATCAAGGGTCAAAGTACCCACAAGTTGTGGGGAACTAGGGTTATTAGACTCTCATAGATATGTCGTCTCTAGTAAGTAATTGTTAAGTGAGGCTGACATGTTGGAGTGGACATTAAGTGAACGAAATAATATAAATAGAGAGTGAGCCTCTCTATTTGTCACACACACACTCACTCATTGGGGTGCATGAGTGAGAGAGAAGTTTTTGGGACAAGAGAGAGACTACAGCTATGGGGTGATCATCTTTATGTTTTTGGGTTTTACTTTTGGTGTTGATTCTATCTCTGAGGAAGTTGAGGGGTTTTCTCCTTTATGGTTTCCCCGAGGAAAATTCATTGTGTCTCTTGTCTCTTGTGTTTATTGTTGTGCATGTTATTCTCTTAGTTAAATATCCTAATATCATAATGCTATATTGAATGATAAAAATATAACAAAAAGGGTTGGCTCTGTATAACTTCCAGTGAGGAGAAGAATTGAGAGATAGCACCATTTGATCGAGATATCGAAAGTAGTGATGATGATGATGATCCAGTGATGATCCGACTTTGATGATGATCCAGCTTTGATGGTGATCCAACTTTGATGATGATCCAGTGATGATCCATATTTGGTGATGATTGGGTGATGATCTAGCTTTGATGATGATCTGGAGAAGAAGACTTGTACTGATGAATTTTGTCAAGAGAATACATTTCTAGTTAAGAGGGAGTGTTGATGTATTTGTAACTTTCGAATGTATTCACTTGTATATTTTATATATTGTATTTCATTATACCCCGATGTTTCTATCGGGAGAGTCACTAATATAATAAAGTCATGTAAAATCAATGAGGTTAACCCTCCATTGTAAGTCGGGGCAATAGTACCCACAATTGAGTTGAGGTTAACCCTCCTTGTTGATCAAAGGGTAAAAGTCCCCAAAGTTGTGGGGCACTAGGGTTATTATACTCTCCTAGAGAAGTCAGCCTTGGTAAGTAATTGTCAAGTGAGGGCCCGACTTGTTGGAGTGGAAATCAAGTGAACGAAAGAATATAAATATAAGTGAGGCTATCCTCATTTATACACACATCTAAACTCACTCAAGTGGGGCGCATGAGTGAGAGAGGAAGTGCTAGCACAAGTGAGAAAGATCAGCTGTCGGAGATCATCTTAATGTTTTTGGGTTTTACTGCTGCCATTGGTGCTCATTCTATCTCTGAGGAAGCTGCGAGGTTTTTCCTTTATGATTTCCTTGAGGATAAATATTTGTGTCTGTTGTCTCTTGTGATGGATTTTTGTGCACGTTATTCTCTTAGATAATATCCTAAGATCCTATTGTTTAAATGATAAAAACACAACACTCATGCCGCACTACCAGCAAGCTTCCACACTCTTGGAACATGTATGCAATAGTGTTGGTCTGCACTTTGAATTGTTGGTTTGAGTTTTGGTTTTGAAATAATGCATACTTTTGATGGAATTGTTTTGGTCTATGCAGGTGACAAGGCATGGATTCTCTGCATGGCTTGGGGTAGTTCCGTAGGTTGCATGCACAACCAATTTCTGGGTAAGCCCTAAATTTTGCAATGGACTTACCCTCTGTGTGTGTTTTTAGCAAAGAATTCAAGTTTGGTTGTGGTAAATACATTGTTGAGTTGTTTCACTATTTGGGGTTTGGCTATAAAGCTTGGAATTCGTATAAGATACTGTGTAGCCTTTGATGGCTCGACCATATGTAATTTTTGGATATGTATAGATTGTTAATAGCTTGGATTGGATTTGTGTATAAATTTATCGTTTTGAAATAGTATGTAGTTGGTTTTATTAAATTTTAATGTGAAACTTTGTTTGGTATCGACCTTGTAATCCTTTATATGATGCGTTTCAAATTATTTTACAGTTCCATTGCTTGCAATGGCACCATGGATGGTTCAAATGTGTAAATTATGCTTATGGTAGCAGAGTCTGGTGAATACCATGGATGCATGAGTTTATTATTAATGTGTCTTGGTTTACTTTCCAGTCATAAGAATGAATCTTGGCTCGAATCTTAGCATGGATACGCAGCCCGAGTTTATTTATCAAAATGTATTTATGG
Organism: Pseudotsuga menziesii; assembly: GCA_001517045.1. Lineage (NCBI taxonomy): Eukaryota > Viridiplantae > Streptophyta > Pinopsida > Pinales > Pinaceae > Pseudotsuga > Pseudotsuga menziesii. The sequence goes on along the minus strand of LPNX011153487.1, from coordinate 91,965 downwards.
TTTAAAATGTTGACTGTGCATATGCTATATAAGAAAAGAACATAGCTCTGTTTCATCGTTGTTTATACAGTTGTTTGTATTTAATAAATTATTTTTCATCCAACCTGAGAGGCAAAACCCTTAATGTATGATTTCGTAGTGTTTTTTTCTTTTTTTTGGAGCCTACATGATTCTATCCTTGATTGGCGGATAAACAGATGAACTTGTGGTTTGATAATGTGAGTTCATGGTTTAGTTAATGGGATTTCACTAGTGCGATGTGTAAGGAATAACTCTCTCTTTATATTTTGATTATGTAGATGGTTTGTTTCAATTCCTTATTAGCGTTTGATTTGTAATTTATAAAATGAATATATAAAGGCCTGCAAACAATCCTAGACAAGATTCGATGGGTGGGATGGGTTAATGATTTAATATGTAATTTATGAAATGAATATATAAAGGCCCACAACCAATCTTGGATAGGATTCAATGGTTGTCCTGGGTTAACAGTTCTTAAAAATGTTTTAATGTTTCCATAGCATGGTTTGGATATGATTTATTAAGCTTAATTGTAATTTTGTTTTGGGCTCTTGGCCTTCTTGTTTTGAGTGAATTCGATGCCCATATTTTCTTTTCATGGTATGGATTACAACATTTATTTAAAGTGATGGTTGTTATAAGTACTAATGTTTATAAATAATTATGATATGGAAAACAAAAGCAATTTCACTGGAAATATGAAATCATTCTCGATTTGGTTTGATGGTTAAGAGATTGGATCTTGCATTTGTTGGCTTCTTTAAATTTGTAGTTATTAGTTGTTTTTGAATGTGTTGGAAAGGGTTTAAATTAATGAGTTCATAGATTTGATCTCTGGTCCATATATTTATAATTTATAAATGGTTTATTTAAATGTTTGATGTAGAGTTTTAAATAATTTTTTACTTTTAATTTCTATTAGTGTTTACATTACCTAGATTTATGAAACCTATGGTTTAAATTTACAATAATGTTTGAGCAAGATCTAGTAGCTAGTCATCTTAATAACTATGGTTTAAATCTAAGATCAATTGCTTGAAAATTAAATCATTCTAGAACTTGTTTAACTCAACTTTGAGAGAATTTAAACTATGAATTTCTATCTAGGAAATAATGGTTGAGTTTAAGTTTAAGCAAATAAATCAACATGTAATAGAAAATATATCCCTAGAGTTTATATATAAAAAATCCAGACTAAGTTTCTATAAACAAAGGAAAACCTAGTTGAAGCATGCATTCAATGAGAAGATTTGTAATCAAGATTATAAACCCAACTTAGTAAAATAAGTAAGAATTTAGAGAAGGTAAAAACCTCATACCTGCAATTTGTAGTTTATTAATGGCTAGAACCTTGCACACTTAAACAAAAAGAATGAATAAGAAGTTAGACAATATTGCTGACCTCGGATCTGTCAACCGAATAAATTGGAAATTACCACGTTCCACCCAACCATGACCCATAACTGTTCCTAGTTTCAATCTGGATCCACTCGAGATGGTTCCAACATGCAAGTACTTTAGAGCTCCTAAGGGTAAGGCTTCGCCTATCTGGCAGATCAGGTTTTGTACTAGATTTCTTTGTTTTTGGAAAATGTTCTGCAAAATTATTAGGAAAAATAATGATCAAATAAAATAGACTGGGGATCCCCAATCCTTTTTTTCGCTTGGGTCTTTATAGACAAAATTTAGGGAAATGGGTAGTTAAACTTCAGTTAGATCAAGAATCATTTATTTTCTTGAAATGATCTTTTAATTGATTTATGTAAATTTTAATAATTTATTATACTTTCACTTAGGAACTATTTTCCTACTTTGACTCTTTTAGGATTAAATATTTATTTAATTACTTTTAGTAAATAATAACATATAGATTCTTTATTAATTATTATAGTTATTATTATTCCTTTACATTTAATATAGGTACTTTCCCTTTTACTCATAACATATAAAACTATATATATACATATATCATTGTTAACATTTACTTTAGGTTGATTAGCATGATCCCAATCACACAGTACTTTCATTAGCTTATAATAAGTTCTTTTATTAAGGCCTTCAGGTAGGTTTTGTCAACTAAGTTAGGAAACTCTAAACCTCCTTTCATGTTGGATTAAGTCAGATATCGTGGTAGTTTTTTAGTGCTTGATGAGAAGTAGAAATTTGAAATTTCATTTAATATACTTAAAAATAAGTAAGATGAGGTTAGTGTTTATTAGAGTCATTTTCACTCAACACAATTAATTTTCAGTAACTCCTAGCGTTAACCAGTGCCCATAGTCAACTCTAAAACTGGGAGTTACACTTAGTGCAATTCCAAATCCTTTCTCTCAACACTAATGCTAGGATGTACTTGTATAATACACCTATGGATACAATGGCCAAGGATCCCATGTTCTAGATCTTATGCTCAACACAAACATCAAAACACTCATGTGCTCCAGAGCTCGCACTCAACACAAACTTCAAGTCACTCATGTGCTCCAGAGCTGGCGCTCAACACAAACATCACGTCACTCATGTGCTCCAAAGATCGCGCTCAACACAAAATATCATCAATCATGCTCTTCAAGGTCCACGCCCAACACATACAATCACATATATGCTAAATAAAAAATATGCATTGAATTATGCCCAATATATATAACGAATCATTATACTCATGTGCAGTGGGGTCTTACACCCAATATACAAAATATAAACATCAAAGAAACATCATATGCAATGGGACTTATGCCCATTAATATTAGGTTAAAATTCAAGATATTACAATTGAAGAGTTGATGAAAGTATCATCAAGAAATTATAAAGTTTTTTATTTTAATAACCTATGGAAACCTCCCAATGAACCATCATGGAGGTTACAAATAAGTATCTTTGAAAACCTCTCAATAGCTTAAATATAGATATATTCAAACTTGTGAAATATTGGAAACTCAACTTGGATGAGAAACCCAAGACTATGATATAAAGACAATCAAATTTAACTATTTGTGAAAACAAAAAAAAGGACGATTAAATAAAAAAATGACCCACATGAGGAGGTTTCCAAAATATTTATTAGGATCAAGTGAAGGTGTCATTTATCCCTCTTGATTATGTTTTGAAGGAAAAATAGGAAACATGAAAAATTATTGAGGAATAGCAGAAAATCCAACTAACAATTTGTCATTCAAAATATTTAAAACAAATTTAAAAGTGAATGGGACAATACCACACTATTATTTAGTTGCGTGGGACCATAAGTTGTTCGTATGACCTTCACTTGTGGAGTCACTTTTTGTAGGAAATAAAGGACATGCATAGATTTAAAATGAATGTCTACAACTCCAAGTTTAATATCAACTTCAATGCATTCATAACCAATGAAGACACATTCCCTCCTTGGTGATAATTTTAATGGATTATTATATTTATTTTTACATGTTGGTGTCAAATTTCAGTTTTTTCAGTTTCTTGAATGCTTAGGTCTTATTTGGAATTCTTTGACCTTGTTAATTAACCGTCTAGGTTCCATTTAGGACATTACATTGAAATTTTTAATTGATTTCTTTTCATCCATTTGGGACACTAATCTCTCTTAATAAAGTTCTATTTGTTCATCTTGGATTCTTATTGCACAATATTTTAATACACTAATTGATATTAACAAGATTTGCAAACACCTAGTTGATCTTTACAAGCACCAAGTTAATGTTTATTGTGAGATAGTGAAACCAAGAATAAATTCCACTATTAGTGTTGTGTTGAGACCCAAAATAAAAATAAAAACAAACTCCCAATAACCCAAAGTTATTATTATTAATACAAGTCCCCAATACTTTTTAAGACAAAAGAGAACTATACTTGATATTCAACTTTTGAATCAAAGTGTACAAGGCCAAGGTACATGGTGTAGATAGTATCTTGGTGAGATTATACATCATCTAATAAAATAAATATTGGATCATTATATAATGAAACAATAATACTATTAGAACCAGAGAATAATCGGTCAATTAAAAAACAAACCCAACGATATATTATCACAAAAATAATGTCCTACCAAGAAACATGTTGTTGTAATTGAAATATATGAATAGTCCTCTCGGATAGGAAAACCCCCTACCTAAATACCTCTAAATACATAATTCCTTCAAGGCATCCTAATTCCCTTTTTGAGAAGTATTTTTCATGTTTTTTATAACCTCTATATACATGTGAGAAAATAATTTCATGAAAAATTTATTGTAGGCTCCTTATCTGGCTCGTCCAATGAGATAAAAATGAACATGAAGATGATAAAAACGTTTCATCTAATCAATGACAGTCCTATAATCACCTACCACCTTAAATTTAGATAAGTTGTAGTCACAAGAGATATAAAGAAGTGTTGAAAGAGATAATAATGATGTCCCTGCACAACATGTTAGTACTTCATCTGTAACCCATCAAGAATATGAAATAATGACCAACTTTGTTATGTAATATACCCCCGTTGCCACCAATTTTGAGAGATAAGTTTGAAGCTCCATTAAAGAAACCAAGGGGGGAGTAGTATGGTAATGAGGGAGGGAAATAAAAATTGGCTCTTTTAACTTTAATCAACTTCTTGTCCTTATATCAAGCTAAAATGGAGCTAATACAATCCGCCAATATATAATATTGATACGTAAAGGGGAACGATCATTTAAACATAAAATTAGACAATAAATTATTTATATATTGATGGAATGGAAAATATTGATTATGACCATTTGTTAAGAAAGAAATTCCCCAAAAGAGCATAAAAAGAGTAGAAATAGAACAAAAAGAATAATCCACACATTAATAATGAAGAAAAGAGATTAATATGTAGGCTCTTGATGGGAGAAACCTTCTTATACTATGTACTGAGTACACAAGATAAAACAAGACAAGATGATCCAAATGAAAAGGTTTCTTTCCTATATATAGGATACAAAATGGGAACCAAGCAAACATAGAAAATATAATAATACTAATGATAATTACCACTAATAGACCCAAGTTGAGATCAATAATATGTAATGAACCACAATATAGGGGTTAATGTGCCAACATTTAGGACTTAACATGCCCTTCCCCTTTATAGAAGCGTTGTCCTCAGTGCTTAATTAATTATGGATTCTATTGTATGAAGAACTCATTTTCCCATGTCAAATGTTCTTCATATAAGTTCTTCCACTTGCTGAGGTATTTAGTAACAACCTGATTGTGTATATGTTTAGTCTTTGATTTAGTGATTTGTTCAAGTTCCTGTATGAATTTCCCTTCTTCATCAAGATTTGAAAATATAGCTTGAATTTAAATCTTGTCTCCTATTACCTTATTTAAGAAAGACAAATGGAAAAATATGTGTACCCAGTTAGGTTGATCTATAATAAAAATCACACAAAGTAATTTCACAACATCCTCATCTTTCCTAAAGAGTGCATCTACCACCACATTCTCGTTCCCTTTTTTATATATGATTTCAAAGTCACATCCCAACATCTTGGTTACCCATTGTTGTTTCTCTTTCGAATATATTCTCTATTCCAAGAAGTATTTAAGACTATGATTATATGGTTTGACCTTGAATTTCCTACCTATTAGGTAAGGGCGCAATTGCTTACGTGCATGTACTATTGCCATGATTTCCTTCTCATAAATGGGTTTTTGTAAGTTCTTTCCCTTGATTGGTTAACTTTCAAAAGAAATGGGTCATCCTACTTGCATTAGTTCAACATCAATTCCATTTCCTGAAGCATCACTTTCCACAATGAATTTTTTTGTGTCTGGTGTGGTTAAAATAGGAGCACTTCACATTTCCTCTTTAAGTTGTTCAAATCCTTTATTTGCCTCTAAGGTCAACGAAAATGATTCCTTCTTAAAAAATGTTGATATAGATGTTGCTATTCTTCCATAGTTTTGAACAAACTTGTGATAGTACCCTGTCGAACCTAATAATTCTCTAATATTCTTCAATTTTTTGGGAATCATCCAGTCCACCATGGATTTAATTTTGTTGGGGTATATCTTGACACCTTCATGAGATCCAAAATGACCCAAATAATCTACATCCTTTACCCCTAAGAAAAATTTTGAATTTTTTTCATATATTTATTTCTCCTTTAGTAGCCATAGCACCCAATCAACATGTTGTGATGTTCTTCCCAAGACATTCTATAGATTAGTATATCATTAAAAAATACTATGACATTTTTTTTTAGGAAAGGATTTTAAAATGGAATTCATCAAACCTTGAAATGTGGAAGGTGCATTTGTAAGGCCAAAAGGAATTTCCATAAATTCATAATGAGCTTAATGAGTTTTAAATATTGTTTTTGGGATGTCTTCTTGCTTCATTCTAATATGATGATACCTTGAACAAAGATTCAACTTTGTGATGTAAATTTCTCCATGTATTTCATCTAACAATTCATCAATGAAAGCATGAGAAACTTATCTTTAATGGTGCTCTTGTTGAGCTATCTATATTTTGGACATGTACGCCATGATCCCTCATTCCTATGTATCATTACCACCGGTGTAGAGTAAGAAATTTTTGTAGGCCTAATTATTCCATCGTCTAACATTTATTCAACCATAAAGAAAACCTTGAAGATGAATTACACCAAGACTTAAACCAATTAAGAATTTTGAGTGATGAATTGAAGAACAAGAGGGAGCCCTCTTGGGTTTCCCTCTCCACATCAATACAAAACATTATAGAATATATCAACATTTCCCACAATGAGATAACCAGTTTAAGTGAATATAAGGCTCGAATTAGAGACAATTATAGCACTAGTATATCCAAAGAGGATATAAAAAAGCTGAATATCACAAAATCCCAACTATGGAGCAAATTTACAAATCCTAGAATAGGATAGCCTTCAGATGTGAGGAAGAGGCGAGTTTGCATGGACTGGTGTAATTACCAGCCATGGAGAGAGAAATGGAGGAAGAGATGATTCATGGTATTCGACAAGCCTCCATGAAACAATGTCGAGGTACCACAGTATTTTCTCATGAAACTGTGGGATGGTTTTGTGTTAGGATTCCATGTGAACTACTTCGACATCACTGAGTTATAGGGAATTGGTTTTAGCTCATCCCAAGATCGACCTCACGCCTACCAGAACCCACTCAGAGGACCTGCTGCACCTAAGCGAGAGCCAAACCTACCTTCTCAACCCCATGGGTTAGGTAGCGGGCTAGATGAGATCCATGAGTCTATCAAACATGCCACATGACACCTTCTCAGGCATACCGCATTTGTGGCTATGTCCTCGTAGAGTGAGCGGGACCCCCCCAAGAGACACACTTCTGTACGGTCTACTGGTGGTGGGAGAGGGAGAGAAGATATAGGCGGTAGCCAAGTGGATCCATCTAGCTTGACGAGACCAGTGCCACATCGTTGTTCTCGTTGTGGGCATCCATGCCAGGTTCCCATCTAGGAGCATGGCACATAGAGCTACCTACACCATGTTAGTCATTGTTTTATTTAATGTCATAATTTCTAATAAATTTAACTTAGAATCAGATGTTGATGACTTGATTTCTTTTAATGTACAACTATTCAGTGCCAAGTCTCCAACACACAGGTGGGAGGATGCTGGTTCCTTCAACCTAGATGGAGCCATGGAAGCTGCAGAGGACATCGTGGCACCATACACACATGTAGTTTTCTTTCAGTAATTAAATTTAATGTTAGTAGTTAATCTTGTCATCCAAGATATGTGTCTCTCTTATAATTTGTTTTAATATTTGCATCGTGTTTATTTTTTATTGTTATTGCTCCACGGTCCTGTTTTTCTAACAAGGTCATGAGAGAGAAAAAATTATTCTACCACACTATCTTAAAATTCATTCAATTCCTTCAAAAATGGATGAAATGTTCTCTTACCTTAATTGGTAACAAGCTAGGAAGTATGTTTGACATTGCTGAAAAAATGAGGGACCTAGAAAAAACTTACATGGAAAACAATTGCATAGAGATGCACCAAGATGGTGGCTTAAATAATTAAATTGGTAATTAATGAATTGGGTCTTAGTTGTATTGTCAATAATTGAATATGTGAAAATAACCATTATCTGCTCAGTATGCTACCTATAATAGAAACTTAGAATAAAATGTACTAAGAAGGGTATTCTCAATTAGGATACTTTAAAAAATTAGGTTTGAAAGAGGAGGAGAAGAGAACTCATAGCCATGTCAACTCTCTGGACCAGAAAGGAAATGAAGCATAAGCAAGTTTTACTAGCGCTAACTAGTCAAGTAATTTGTATATAAGGAAACTTTGGCATCAATAATGGATACAATTTTCAAAGATATAGTTAGGGAAAATATGACAAACACTTAACCTACAAATTATCCATCCTTTGATATTGCACAAGATAAGCATATAATTTTTGGATAGCATTTCAAGGATCGACGAGAAAGTATAAGGAGTAAGCCCAAAAACATTGTGGATATTCTCTAAAATAGAGAAAAATGTAACATCCCTCAAAATCATAATTTAAAAGAAAAATTATTATGCAAGTTTAGGACTGTTATTATCACCATCATATCATTGATGTTATGTCGCTTGATTAATTTGTGACTTCTATTGTATCACTAAATTAGTTCTTTTCAATCGTCCCATATTTATTTAAATTGTCAGCCCATATTTAGTTAATATTTACTAACTGAATCTAAATATTTTTGTACAAATGAATAGGTGTCCATAGGATTGAGTGACCATCCATCCCCACAAGGGATCAACAGATCCCCTCGTGAGCAGGTATCTTGTAATAAAGTATAAATTTAATTTCAGTTTTGATGGCTTAAATTCATATAGTTATATTTTTTATGTACCAATACATGATGCCATGAATATGTATGCAGGTCCCACCACATAGGCACGTTGGTGTCACTATCTATCCACTGACTACTGTTTTCCCACCATATATTCCAGGTGCAGCCCCTAGCATATGTGTCCCTTTCCTTGGATCCCTCCCTAGCCCATTCCATTCATCCCTTGCCTCCCACCCACCACCACACTTCCATCCAGCTCCCCTCCCCGCCCAAACCCAACCATCCACCCCCTCCCTTGAAGTTTCCCATGTTTCCACCCTCCCCATTCCAGCCACATTACACCATCCATCCACATTCATCCATCCCCTCGCCCCATCCCAGACCTCATACCCCTCCTCCATATTCCCCCACCACCCTCATTTCCTCTTCCAGGGTGGCCCATCCCATTCTACAGCCAGTTGGAGTTTATCACCGTACATCACCACTTCGCCCACTCCAGTCCACACCCTCTCCCACCATGCCCCCTAGTGTTGTATCCAACATCAATGTGGCTACATCCTCTGCTATGCCATTCACCCTAGAATCATACCAGGTTGTACAACCCACTGCTCCACCTGCCACCCCTAAGGAGCAGTCGATTTCTTCACCTGCCAGCCCCCACGACTAGATTATTGTGTTCATGGTGACATTGATTAGTTTATGAAAATCTAGTTCAATATTAACGAAAATTAACATAGGAGTAAAATGTATGAGTTATCTTATTGTTTAAATGTTTGCAGCATGGCATTTCCGAGAGACTTGGATCACGGAAGAAGGTAGCCCGCTCACCACTTACGGTCTCGTCTCAGGTGAGCTATTTAAAATTTGAAAATGTAATTTTGATATTGAAATTATGTTTTATACTTGTATAATTGTTTGTAGGAGTTGACATTTGATTGTTGTCATTTCAGAGCCCAAGGGGAGGTGGTTGAAGCAGTTGGAAGAACCGAGCTTCCTCTAGCTCGAACAAGAGGAAGATTGATTTTGGAATTAAACCTAGGAGCTTTGAGGGTGGGAAGGAGGATTGAGAGAGCCTTCTATGTACACTATCCATGATGTGGAATTTTGGCACGAGTTTCCATATTTTTTATAGGGCATGAGTTGCCATATTTTGTATATGATTGGAAATTTTTGTATATTAATATATCATTTTTGACTTCTTGCAGTAGTAGTTTACAATTGATGTGCTTGCAATACTTATTGTTGATGAAGCAATAAAGTCCGTATGTTCACAATAAAATGCATAAAAAATTTAACACTATAGGTTAGTTAACAAAAAAATACAAAAATGCATAAAAATACAGTCTTATTCATTCTCCAAATTGTAATAGAAAGAACATTTTTTCCTTTGGTATTTTCATAGTAATTCTAACCTTTGGCCTTCTACTCCATTTTCTATCCTTGACTAACCCTAGGAATTTCTATCAAACTAGACTGTAATACTACCTATTATGCAGCCATAAGACACACCTAAACCATTCTATTCTAGCATAACCCTTGCTAAAACCCTTGCCCTAGAAACCTTCCTTTCCCTCTCTCTAAAGAAAGGATTATTCCTTTCATTTCCACACTACTTAGACCCCCACGACTCTCCCTATATCTCTGACTGTAATATCCATTTTGGATAGCCCTAGAACACCACTAACTCATCCTAAGCTTCCCTAACGTATTCACTATAATATCCTATTTAGGGAATCCCTAATAGCCTTCTTACGCACCTATCATATCCTAAGGTCACTTCCTTTCCTTCCTATCTTACCCACTCACTAACGCCTCACCTCAAATTTGTCCATAACCAAATTTAAAGTGGCACAAAGACACCCTAAAGGGACTGTATATAAACAATCATTCCCAACCATACTTAAACAAATCTGACAGTGGTATATAAACATCCATAACTTGGCCTTAGTTCTTTGCTGGAATGTTGTTTATGTGTGCTTGCAGAGTCTGGGGTGGTTAGAATCATTCTTTTTCTTTTTGTATCTCTTTATTTTCAAAAAATCCAAAATATTTGCTTATCATCATGCATTGCATTATCCATTTTGCATTGTACTTGCATTAGATCTAGATTTGCTTTGGAGTAATAGTTAGGAATTCATATAGGGAAATTTGCATTCAGCATTTGAAGAAGAAATTGTGCATTCACGTAGTACGCATACCCTGTTTTCATGGACACAATGCATTTGCATTGATTGTTAGGTGTGCATTTTACTTCTTGTTGCATCATAACACCATTAGTTGCACGACCATATCCTATTTTTGAGTAATAAAGCCAACTAAAATCAATGCTAAATAAAATGAATTACACTCTTTTCTTTTCTAGGGTGCACCAACAAGCTTAGGTTTTAGGATCTTGGAATAGTTCATTGAAAGTTCATTCTCCAAGATCACTAAACAACAACAACTAGGTGTCTGTCCAGAGAGTGTGTGAAATCCTTGGTATAACCAGCGTTCTCAAGAAGCTCCTCTCAAAACGGAGTCAAGAACTAGGCAGTGTGAGCGGTTGTTGATTGGGATAACCCCTGGTCGAGAACTGTGTAGCACCGGCGATATAGCCATGATTGTATTCGTATCTGGGGGCTCTTTCGGGATTTTCGAGCTTTACTACCCTGCCCACACGGTCAATCCCGCCTACGACTGTCCTCCTGAGCGTTGATTATATTGAGGTGACCTTAGTGACCTTACCTAGGATATCGAGGGGGTACGTGTAGAGGTTATTCTGCATGTGTCCCGGCCAGGTTGGGGTTAGACAGCACAGTCGCTTTACGTGTTGAAGCTGAGGGCCACAATAATTTGTTTCGAACCTCCGCTTGTGGTGACAAGGGCCTCTCAAGCCTCTCCTAGGTGAGACATACTGGCCACATTCGGGAGCTCACTTATCCAGCCCTTGTTTGCTTTCTTTTGGCTTTAGATTTTATAGTGATTGCTCTGTGCACGCTAGTTGGCCTAGGGTTGATGTAAATAGAGAGTCTTTGATTTTTTGTTGAGTCATTGTAGAGTCGGGTGTGGTTCCGCGCCTTTCTTGTCGGTTAGCAGGACTTCCTTCCACTTCTCCTCCTCCTTTGGGAGAGGATCCTAGACGGTCTAGGCGGATTGTGTCACACATTGATTCACACACCATGGAGGATCATTCAGAGACTATTCATGAGCCACCTCCTCCTATTCGTATTGATGATGGGGAATTTACTCCTACATACGATCCCTCACATGACCTAGCTGAGATTGGTCCCGTTATTTCCCAGATAGGATCTTTGCATGATAGACCTGCTCACACTAGGTCAAATTCCCCATTGACCCGTTACCGGTATGGAATTCCAAATGATGCCGAGACTCACTTTGACCCTCCTAGCACCAGCTATGGTAGTTATGTTACGACTAGTTTTCCTATGCACGATTTAACATTTCATGTTGAATCTGACTTTGACCCTAACACTATACCTGAGGGCATTCCCATGCCTTACCTTGCAGAGAGGTTTGAGAGTACTAGTCACATTGCACCTTCCATCCCAGCGGTGGAAGCTACATATTATATACCTACTAGGTCTAAAGTTAGTGATCCCATAGCGATACCAGGTTCTAGACGAGTGACGATAGGCACTAGCACATATCTTCTTACCGACATTCCTTCGTCCTCGCTTCCGAGTTCTTCAAATGCAAACCATCCACCTTAATCTCCTGGTCCTTCGAGTCGGCATGTAGCTACGAGTCAGATCCATACTGCGATTACTAGACCTATTGTGTCTCAAGCCTACATACCACCCGTAGTTTTAGGAGGTTATGTTCATGTTTATAGAGGTCAGGTTGCTACTTCCTTGACATATATCCCTACCTCCGGAATGTATATTCCTACCTATGGAGTGTCTCATGGGGCATCGCAAGTGATGACCTATGGACCCTACTATGGGGCGCAGTATGGATAGGTCTCTTCACCTTATGGAGGCGGGTATTCACAACCTGCTTACTCTCCTAACTATGGCTTTGTAGCTCCTACTAGTCAAGGTCCACCTCATTATGTGACTTCCACGCCACCCTATACAGGTCATACAGGAGGAGGTCACTATGGCCAAGGTCATGGTGGTAATCAATCCTATATGAACCAGGGAGCAGTCCCTAGATCTCATCATACTAAGCTCACTTTCCTCGCGACACTCAATTTACCTAACTTATCGAGACTTACAAACGATCCTGTGGCTCATGACTCGGCTTGGCCGGCTGCCCCTACCAAGCTTCCTTCGGACATACCTAAGTTTGAAGGCAAACCAGGAGAGGATCCGAGTGAAAACGTTATGACATTCCACCTATGGTGCTCTTCCAATTCATTGCATCAGGACTCAGTCCATTTGAGACTATTTCAACGCACCCTTACAGGGCCTGCGGCTAAATGGTATATAGAGTTACCTAGGGGTGCCTTTACTTTGTTCGACGACCTTGCGATGACTTTCCTTAATCACTTCCAGCTACCGGTACGATATGATGTTGGTACTGAACTCTTGTCAACATTTCGGCAAGATAAATCCACCCATATTTCTAATCATATTCAGGAGTGGCGTAGACAGAAGAGATTAATTAAAGCCTTTATACCACTGGAGTTCCTCCTTGAGTGGTTCCTCAAATCTTTATTTCCATATATTGCGAAGGATGTTTCCACATCCGGAGTGCAGAATGAGGAAGAAGCCATCTTTAGGGTGCAGGAAATAGACTTGATCTATGCTCAGTCTAGTTTGTTATATGAGATTATACCTAATGCCCCTCGTTCTAGTTTCAATCCCAAGGTCAAACCTGGACCACATGCCGATGGCATTGTGGGTAGTGCAAGTAAGAAACCTGCAGGTTCGGTTGCGAAACAAGTTGCGCAGTTGTCTATCAACCAATCTGCCTCGGGACAAGCTATGGCTTCGTCTCAGCCCGCCCAAACGGTGAATGTACTTGCTGTGCAATCATCCGACCAGAAGGGTAACCAGAAACCCGAACGGAATTGAAAAAAGGGTAAAAACAATAATAAGAAGGGTGGGAATAAAAATGAGAATGCCAATAATAATGACAAGAACAATAAAAATGCTAGGGGGGACAAGCAGAATAAACGTAAGGTTAAGTTTCCTTGCAATATTTGTAAGGACGATCACTCTCACTTACTTGTGCCCTAAGATGGATGAAGCTTCGAAGTTCATAGCACAGGGCCCAGCTGTGTTAACAAACCCTTTACCGCATAACCAGAATATGAACTCGAAGTCCCATGATCAATATAGTGATGAAAATCCACCTAAAACTAGTGGTCATGGGTGCATTAATATGGTCCATTCCGCAAAAGTTGTGACGCATGCGAAAGATTATTCTTCATCACAACTCAACCCAGGAAAAGAACCTGATCCACCAGGAACCCCTTTGCGTATTGAGAAACCTGCAGATAAACCTGAGGCTGCACCTCGCATTCCTAAGGGGGTACTTAAGCATTCGGGGCATAATCTGAATTCCCGATCTGCCCAGAACTATTTAGTTGTCGAGGACTTGGGTCATACTCCTTGTGCGATGTCTTCATTGGAAGTGCTTCAGAGTTGTCCATCGCAAAGGAAGGCTTTGCTTTCCTCTCTTGGTGTGAATGGTGATGATTCTTCCTCAGTGATCAAATTTGAAACCGCAAGACATCATCCTTGCTTTCCCTACTATGTGTCCCTTTTGGTGCATGTAGAATGTCTTAATATGATCGTCAAGTGTACTGTGATTGACGAGGGCGTTGTTGCTTCTGTGATGTCTTTGTCTTGTTGGAAGGGTCTTGGTTCTCTTGAGTTGTCAAAGTCTACGACCATGTTAACTACTTTTGATGGGAGATCGTTTAGGCCGCACGGTATCCTTCCTTCTCTTCAAGTCCGTTTGGGAGGGAAGACCGTTGCGATAGAGGTCGAGGTGGTTGATGCCACCTTGACTACAATCTCTTACTGGGAAGGAATTGGATGTATAGTATGCAAGCTGTTGCGTATTCCATATTTCATGTTGTATGCTTTCCTCATAATGGGAAGATTGTAACAATTGATCAGATGAAATTCAAGAATCCGCTTGTTAGTGCATCTTTGGAAGCTTCAGTTCCGAAAGTCAAACATTCCCAGCCAGCAACTGGGAGTGTGGGTGTAGGTATGTATCCGTCCCTCATGGGAACCTTTAGTTGTCCTACACCCGTCATCATGATAGGAGCTAGTTTCAATGGTGCTTCCACGTCTACGAGATCGGTGCCTTTTCGCACAATTCATATGGGAGATCCTTGGATTCTTCCTTCACCGAGTCTTTCGAGTGAGGCCATTGAGACGAGTGTGTCATTGCCTGCAGCCATGATAGCTTACCAAGCTAATCTTCAATCTGCTGCAGAGCCTTGTTCTTCTTCTTCACGGACAGAGGAGGAAGAACCCTATGTGCTTCCCACATGGGCAGTACAGTATTCTCATGCCCACGATTTCCTTGATACGGTTTTCCCTTCAAATGAAGAGATCATCGAGGCTATGATGGGAGTTGAGCCACCATGGGAGGAACTCCATCATAGATCATATTTCTTTCCAGAGCTTGACCTTTTGGAGCATGAGGATTACAAGGAGATTCTTAGATAGAAAGCTGGTAGGCCCATGATTCCATTGAGCTCTCTTGGTCAGATGGTTGATGGAAACATGGCAAACATATCGTCAACTATGCCTATCAACATTTCTCGCAACCCTGGTACAATTGAGAATGTATACATTGGGGCAGATTGTTCCCAAGATGAGATTCGTGAGTATACCGAGCTGTTCAAGGAATTCCGTGATGTTTTTGCTTGGTCTTACGATGAGATGCCAGGGATTGAACCTCGGATTGTAGAACACGAAATTAAGACTTACCCCAACTTGAAGCTTGTTCGACAGCGTTTACGAGCGGTAAATCCTAGGAAAGCACCCACCATAAAGGCAGAGATAGAGAAGCTATTGAAAGCTGGTTTCATCTATCCCGTTCCCTTGACATAGTGGGTTTCAAATCCCATTCCAATGGATAAGAAGCAAGGAGCGATCCGTATATGCACTGATTTCCATGATTTAAATCGTGCCTATCCTAAGGATAACTTCCCCACACCGTTTATAGATCAGATTTTGGATGAGTGTGCGGGTAGCGAGGTGTTCTCCTTTATGGATAGTTTTTCCGGATATAATTAGATTCCAATTAAACCTGAGGACCAACATAAGACTGCATTTATTTGTCCTAAGACCGCATTTATTTGTCCTTGGGGAACATTTACGTATCGGAAAATGCCTTTCGGCCTTAAAAACGCCGGAGCTACCTTTCAGCGAGCGATGAACTTGATTTTCCACGATATCAAGTCCATTATTGAAGTATTTTTGGATGACCTCATTGCTCATTCTCACATGAGGATGCGTCATTCTTATCACTTGAGATTGGTGTTCGAAAGATGTTGGCACTATGCTGTTAGATTAAACCCTCATAAGTGCATCTTTTGCGTGAAATTGGGTCGTTTGTTAGGATTTATCGTTTTGAAAGAGGGTATAAGAGTCGACCCTTTGAAGGTTGAGGCAATACTTCAGTTGTCTCCCCCGCAAAATATTCGTCATCTTCAGTGTTTGCAAGGCATGGAAAACTTCCTACGAAGATTTGTTGTCAATTTCTCCAATTTGACTAGAGGTTTCATGCGTCTCCTGAAGAAGGATACTCCCTTTGAATGGGATGAGTGAGCCCAAGAGTCCTTCGATGCACTTAAGCGAGCCCTAGCATCGGCCCCGGTGATTAGTCCTTTAGATTATAGCCGTGATTTCTTATTATATGTGGCCGCGTCTTTAGAGATGATTGGGATGGTTTTGGTTCAGGAGGATGAGGAGCTCCAGGAGCATGTCATATATTATCTAAGACAAAACCTTATTGACGCAGAGATTCAGTATTCTCATGTCGAGAAGCTTGCCTTAGCCACCATACATGCAGTGCAGCGTTTGAGACATTATATTCTCCTTCGCCAAACCTTGGTTGTTGCCCATGTCAATCCATTTCAGTTTGTCCTCACATGTAGGATGATTGGGGGAAAATATAATAAATGGATTGTCATTCTGCAAGAGTTTGATCTCGAGTTTGTTTCAGCAAAATTGAAGAAGTCTTTAATATTTGCAGAGCTCATATCGGATTTTTCGAGCGAGGCTGAGGAGTCGGTATGTGAAGATACGTTCATTGATGAACACATTTTCTTGATCTCAATGGCTAACCCATGGTACGGTGATATCATAGTATATTTGCAAACGCAGAGGACCCCTACTCACCTCTCGTGAGATGAGCGACGTCGGTTACGTCATGTTTCCAAGAACTACCTCATAGTGGACAATACTTTGTACCGCCATGGAGTAGATTCCCTTTTACGACGTTGTTTAACTCATGATGAGGCTGAGGTAGTGCTTAATGATTGCCACGGAGGTGCGTGTGGTGGTCATTTATCTGGGCTTTCTACAGCTCAAAAGATTTTGAGAGCAGGATATTTCTGGCCGTCGATCTTCAAGGATTGTATTGAAGCGGTCAAGAGGTGCCACCCTTTCCAGGTGTTTGCACGTAACATGTGCTTGAAGCCTACCCCGTTACACCCTATTATCACCACCGGTCCCTTCACCAAATGGGGGCTCGATTTTATGGATTGCAACCCAGCTTCGGCTGGGGGGCACCATCATATCATAGTGGCTTTCGATTCCTTCATGAAATGGGCTGAGGCAATGCCTACAGTAAAATCCAATGGTGAGAAAGCCGCTCACTTCGTATTCAACCAAATCATCTCTAGGTTCGGGATTCCGAGAGATCTTGTCATTGACCATGGCTCGCACTTTCAGAATCGTATGATGGAAGAATTGGCATCCAAGTTAGGATATAAGAAAGAGCACTCCTCTTCTTACTATCCTCAAGTGAATGGACAGGTTGAAGCTGTGAATAAATCACTTAAGTCCATTCTCCAACGAACCATCGCACAAAGCAAGACGAATTGGCATATTATGTTGTACCCTACTTTGTGGGCATACCGAACCGCGGTACAGACTACCACTGGTTTTTCTCCATATTATCTTGTTCATGGAGTGGATTCAATATTGCCGGTTGAATGCGAGATTCCTTCGTTGAAGTTAGCCGTGGAACTCTTACCAGACACTTCACCTTTGGAGGAACGTTTGGTTCACCTTGAGCAACTCGATGAGCAGCGTAGAGATGCCTTGGTGACTCTAGAGGTTAATAAGCGTCGTGTGAAGGCCCAATATGATAAGTCTGTCTGTCCGAGAATGTTTAGTGAGGGAGACTTGGTCCTTTTATGGGATCAATCGAAAGAACCCTTGGGGGCAGGGAAGTTCAATCCTATGTGGCGTGGTCCTTACGTGGTCAAGCGTGTATTAGAGAAGGGTGCCTACGAGTTAGTGGATTACGAAGGGACAGTCTTGGTGGAGCCTAGAAATTGGCTCTATCTTAAGAAATACTATGCATGATCTTTAGCCAAGGCTGTTTGTTGTATATTATTGTATAGCTGTTTTGCATAGTTAGGTCTTGTTTATCGTGATCGGGTTTGTGATTAGTTTCCATTTCTTATGGAAGATGTCAATGGAATCTTCCACCTACATAGGATTCGCGGATGGTGCAAGCCGTCACACTCAACACTCAGCCTCAGCTGCTTGGGTGATTTATACTCCTATGGGTCATGTACTTTCTTCAGGAGGTGTATGTCTACGGCCATCTTCCAATAATGTTGCCGAATATAGTGCCATTATCTAGCTTCTATGGGATGCCATTTCGCATGGTGTTCTCTCTCTTGAGGTACATCTTGATTCAGATTTAGTAGTGTCACAGCTAAATGGTTTGTACCATGTTAGAGATCCAACATTATTAAGGATATTCTTATGTGTGAGATTGCTAGAACGACAATTTGAGAACATAACATATATACACATTCCAAGAAATTTTAATCAAATTGCTGACTCATATGCTAACTATGTGTTAGATTGGCATTTGTTTCATTCATTATAAATTAATCATACACACAATTTTTACACATGTAAATAAATAAACCGATCACCATAAAAAATTTTATATACATAAAAAATGTGGTAATACATAGTGTCATAATACAAAATTGGGGCTTTGAAAGCCACCATAATATACACGGTAGTACAAAATAGATACACTCCCAGGTGTCTAGTCCTGTGGAGGTGGATGAGGGTTGTGATCATGATATGTCACCACGGCTCTAGCTAGCTGCCGGAATAAACGCACCCATGCACGTGGTACACCAACCACCTGTCTCTACATAGCCTCAGGCAAGTCCTCGACTTGCGCCATGGGAATCCTGTGAGTCAGTCACACGAAGTTGGTATGGATGCTTTGGAGCGTTCTCTCTGCATCCACACCGGTGATATCGTCTCCTCTTCCCCTCCGTCTATGACGTGGGAAGCCCTCTGGTCGTCGTGGTCCCACATATGCACATGAATGGTAGATGTCACTATTTATTGTCACCCAAAAACATGTCTTTCTGATTCCATTAATCAAGAAAACACAAAAAAAAATTAAATACTTCAAAAATTTTAAAAAAAGAGTAAGGGTCGAGATTCGTTACCTATGTATCCATATGCTGACCCTGGTGGTAATGGCATGTCCGGGTCTCCCCAGAATTCTATCCCTGCATAAGGGTAGTCCTATATGGCAACAATTTGTCATCGCCACCATGGAAAAAAGTCTGCTGGATAAGGGTTGGCCACCCTACCACCCCCCAGTCTGCGCATCGCGTCTGCCCAACGTTGTTGGGCCGGATCTCGAACCTCGTGGAGAGAAACATCCACTCTAGGGCTCAATCGTGGAACACGCTCGAAGAAAAACGTGCTCAAGATACTCCTGAACCCGAAGTTCCGTATCCTACCTACCTTGCACTCACTGAGCTGATGTTTCATGTTGCTCAGTAGGGAATTGCTCCAGTCATAGATGGTCGGTGTCATGCACTCCACCGCATAGAACATCAGTGGCCGAGAGGCCTGATGGAGTGATGCTAAGCCTGCTATCCTGCCCAGCATCAGTAGTATGGCCTTTAGGCCTAGTACCTGTATAGCGTTGGTGGGAACTTGGCTCCCCACCTTCTCTGTCTCTGGGTAGCAGTACACAGCTATGTACTCATCGATAGTCAGCCCATGACCTGGCCCTCCGCGGGCACGAAGGTTCACCATCTCACCTCACCGTGATAGACCTGTGATAAAGTAGATATCCTCCACCTCAATGGTGAGGGACATGCTGTCTAGCCGGAAGGACTCTGAGTCTGGATCCCAATAGTCTACAAGCATCTGTAGTAGTCCTGGTTTGGCCCTCAAGCCACCTAGGCACCAAAACTTGTAGAGTCCGCATCTTCTTAGAGCTTCTTGAGCCATTCTGTCAGCCCTTATTGCTTCCTCTACATCACCGTGCTCGCGTTCTCGCCACTCTAGCACCATCCTACATGAGAATTTGACCAAAATGTCCATTAGATTCTTATAAATCCTTATGCGCGGCGTCATACGTGGCTATTTTGAAAACAGCCACGTATGTACGCAGTTTCTGGTCCCTTTTCCGCGTATAGCCAGCCCTATACGCGGAAAAAGCCTCGATACCTGTGTGGTTCGTAGCGCTCATGTAAGTTTGGCCTTTAAAAATTCATTTGACCATGAAAAACTATAAAAATTGTATTGAAATGCAAGCAGAGAACATGAGTAAATAACTGGAAGAATCGGTTGTGAATTCCGCCGGCTGGATCTCCTAGAATTTGTAGTTGAATATCAGAGCTCAAATGGGTAAAAGTTTCAAATGATTTATATTTTTTACTATTTATAGAAAAATTTTCAAATATTTGAAAATTTTTACCCCCTTTCCTATAGTTTTGACCGTTTCTAACCATTTTGGACCGTTTCTGACCTAATTGGTGATGTAGAAGACTGTTTTCAGCGCTGTTTCAGCCTTTGGATTGACCCGTTCGTACTGATCTCAGGTATAACATCTATACTGGCATATAGGTTAGGTTTGCCACCGTTTTCATTTTGCATGACCTTATGACCATGTCACTATATCCTTAGGTACGAACCCACTCTATTATGTCACGGAACCTTCTTGCTACTATAGAAGTGGCATGATATGACTAGTGGAGATTCACCTTACATGGGTACCCTAGTTAGCTCCTTATTTGCATTTGGTGCCCATGCTAATGTCCCCCCCATTAGGGTGTGGGAGTCCGTTGTATAGTATTGCCATAAAATTTAGCAAGAGCCTCATACTCCTCTTGATCTTATGCTGGCCATGACCCCCGGGACTCCCTTGTATAAAGTTGTGGATGCATTATCATGAGCTTTGCCTGTCTTATTGAGCTTTATGCCGGCTCCCCTGACATTGTGTTTCAGCCATATAGCCCGAGCTTGTCTCATGTCTAGCCATGCAGAGCCTTTATTTATATCCTTCATAGCTTGATTCCCTTTTTACCGGGAGGGTATTTTCCCCCGAGTGTCAATATCCTACACATGTAACCTTGCATTGAGCATAGGTATGTTCCACTACTTGGAACTAGTTTGTTTTCCCTAAATGACACTCGTCTCCTCCTAGTTTGTAACTATAAAGCTAGTTTATTCTTTTTTCAAGCTTTTCAAATAACTGAAAAAGACCAAAAAAATCAAAAAACCAAAAATCCGGACAAGAAAAGATATTATCTTTAGCAGTTGTCAAGTCGTGTTGCCTTTGAACAGAGCACTGTATATCACATCCATTGGTTGGGTTATAGTTTGACTTAGGAGCTGTACTCGTTATCTGAGTTTTATCTCCACCGACTGGTTAAACTTCCAGTCCCTATGGAGCCTCTATTGATGCCTCCTGCATCATAGAGATGTCCCAATTTGTGTATCGAGTCTATGCTGCCTTCATTCATTCACCATACGCCGTTATGCTCTTGTTTGAAGGAAGTTGAAACTTGAGTCGGCCATTCCTCAGTTATCTTGACTTTGCATGTCGGCCATTCCCGGTACAGTTACTGGTTCGTGCACCTTATGATCGAGTTCTTCCATAGTATACAGCCTTGCTGAGTACCTCGTGTTGGATGATGGGAGATGCCCTAATTCCCTCCTTCCAGCAGATTTTATCCCATCGACTTCAGATCATTTATTCTGGGATTGGAGTCTAGATTCATTTTGAGTGCCTTGAGACTTGCAGTCATCAGTGGCAGGTTCTCTCGCCATCGACAGTTTTGGGAATACATCAATGTCCCCTGATCGATGGATTCTCTCAAGTGTTCGACCTCAACACATTTATTCACACTTGTTAGTTTGCACTCTAGTACCTTGATTCCCATTTTCATTATTGGTGTGTGATCTCGCGTCTGTTAACGGTATACATCAATGACCGGTAATCAGACGATGGACTACTATTTTCGACCTCGACACCTCCATTCGCATAGTAGGACATGTACTCGTAGCGGTTTGTGTAGAAGACCTTCCAGATTGGTGGCATCCACTATATGCTACCTCCTTGATTGTGCCAGTGTTCATGAGATTTCAGCTCTCGTGACTTGTTCCAGTATATGTCAGACATTTCCAGCCACTATGGAGATCTTGATTTGTTATATATCTTCAGCCTTTGTGGAGATCATGGTACTTTGTATATATTCATCATGGAGATTATAATCTATGTATATTGTACGTGGCGATGACCACATATGTGTTATCATGTTGCCAGAACTTATGCTTGAGTCTGCATCCCTTTGTCCCTTGGAGCACTATTGTGTTCTTCCCAAGCTTGCCTTTTTCTAATAAGCTTGCTATTTCAGCTCTCGTGACTTGTTCCAGTATATGTCAGACATTTCCAGCCACTATGGAGATCTTGATTTGTTATATATCTTCAGCCTTTGTGGAGATCATGGTACTTTGTATATATTCATCATGGAGATTATAATCTATGTATATTGTACGTGGCGATGACCACATATGTGTTATCATGTTGCCAGAACTTATGCTTGAGTCTGCATCCCTTTGTCCCTTGGAGCACTATTGTGTTCTTCCCAAGCTTGCCTTTTTCTAATAAGCTTGCTATTTCAGCTCTCGTGACTTGTTCCAGTATATGTCAGACATTTCCAGCCACTATGGAGATCTTGATTTGTTATATATCTTCAGCCTTTGTGGAGATCATGGTACTTTGTATATCTTCATCATGGATATTCTGATCTATGTATATTGTACATGGCAATGACCACATATTGAGATCTTGTTATATGTTATCATGTTGAGAGTATCGAAACTATAGTCCATTGTTGCCAGAACTTATGCTTGAGTCTGCATCCCTTTGTCCCTTGGAGCACTGTTGTGTTCTTCCCAAGTTTTCCTTTTGCTAGTAAGCTTTCTATTTCAGCTCTCGTGACTTGTTCCAGTATATGTCAGACATTTCCAGCCACTATGGAGATCTTGATTTGTTATAAATCTCCAGTTCGCAGACGTGCCGTCAGAGGTTGTCACTTGTAATCTCTGATTCATATTAATAGAAATATCTTTTCCTGTCCATTAATGTGTATTTGAATGAATATTGTATCCATTGGAATATGTCAAATTCTTATACATTATTGATTATATATGCTAGAATAGATCTAATGCTTATGCTTTCTCTCAATAAATCTACTGAGCAAAATCGTAGTTTAGGAAACCGATGCACAGTGGAGTCACTCGGCCATGAAAACATTGTGGAGAGGGCCCACTAGAGGCAATGGCATGCCAGGAGACCAATGGATTCAACGTCTCATGGATTCGACCTCTCGTTACCAAGTTATGTCGAGTTGCAAGTTGCATGAAAATGTTGTTGAGGGACACTTGGTCACTCTCGGTCCGGGAGTGAAAAACCAAATGGAGCAGCAAGATTTCATGTCGTTGGATCTGATAGGTGTGTATGGTCAATGCCAACATGGGAACACCACCAATACTGGCATGGAGGATGGTTTTTTAGAGTTTACCCACCAGTGCGAGAGTTGCATTGAAGGAAACCGAGCAAAACCCTAGTTTACAAAACTGATGCACAGTAGAGTCACTAGGCCATGAAAATGTGATGACGAGGTCCCTCTTGAGCTAATGGCATTCCAGGAGACCAACAGATTCGATGACTTATGTCGAGTTGCAAGTTGCATGAAAATGTCGTTCAAGAACACTTGGTCACTCTCGGTCCGGGAGAAAAAAACCAAACGGAGCAGCAAGATGGCATGTCATTGGCTTTGACAGGTGTGTATGGACAATTCCAACATGGAACACCACCAATACTGGCACGAAGGAGGTTTTTTCAGAGTTGACCCACCAATGCGAGAGTTGCATTGAAGGAAACTGAGCAAAACCCTAGTTTACAAAACTAATGGACAATAGAGTCACTGGGCCATGAGAACGTGGTGGAGAGGGCCCTCTAGAGGTAATGGCATGCTAGGAGACCAATAGAGTTAATGGCTCATCGATCTGACCTTCGATTTCCAATTTATGTCCAGTTGTAAGTTGCATGAAATTGTCGTTCAGGTACACTTGGTCACTCTTGGTCCGGGAGTGAAAAACCAAACAGAGTAGCAAGATTACATGCCGTTGGATCTAACATGTTTGTATGGCCAATTTTGACATGAGAACACCACCAATACTGGCACGGAGGATGGTTTTCCATACTTGAACCACCAATGCGAGAGTTGCATTGAAGGAAACTAAGCAAAACCCTAGTCTAGAAAACCGATGCACAGTGGAGTCACTGGGCCATGAAAACATGATGGAGAGGGATCTCTAGAGGTAATGGCATGCCAGGAGACCAACGTAGTAGAGGACTCATCGATCCAACCTCTGGTTGTCCAGTTATGTCGAGCTACGAGTCACATGAAAATGTTGTTCAGGGACACTTGGTCACTCTCGGTCCGGGATGACATGCTAATTGTTGGGCATGGTAAGAGAATTATTAAAAGGTTGAAGAAGGTCTTGGGAATTCAATTTACAATGAATACTTTGGGTCCAACACAACAAATATTTGGCATGAACTATATTTCTCCAAAAAAGGATAGAAGAAATGTTATAGAAACTGTATCTCTTAAACATGAACAACTCTTTGACCTTTCTCTATGTTATACCTTCTTCTTTCTCATCCAATTCTAATTATTGACTCAAATATAAGGATAAAAACATATTAGAATAGCAATTAAAATTTAGATATGAAAGCATAATGCACAAGTCAAATACCATTTCACAATATTAGAGAAATTATTTTTTTATTAGTAGCCCGATGCAACACAAATTGGAGAGAAAGTTGTGAAGATAGTGGTTTACTAGGAAGGACATGTAGAGAACAATATAAAGTGCAGAGTTAGAAAATTTGAAGCACATGATGTTCAAACTCCTGTAGCAAAGTTAAGAGAAACAAGGGTGAGAGATTAAACCAGTGAAGGGTGTCTATTGAAGATACATGCATCAAACATTTTCACTTGAAAGTTACATTCAAATAATTCAATCTCTAATTAAAAAGAACAGATGGAATTGAGAATGCAAATGATGAAAATTTGTATTCTTACATAGCTTCAGTGTCTCTCAATACACCTATGTCTTCAAGAGCTTCAACATGGCTCGTTGATGGATTTTTGGTTGGAGACTGTGTTGATGTTGGAACTTGAGTTGGGTCCGTTGGATGCAACCACTTCAACTGTGGTTCTGAAGTAGAGGTTTTTATCTCATCAACTTTGTTAGGATCATATGCAGTATCAGTGGAAATGTCTAGACCATGTCTCACTCTCTCCACTGCTAACCTGGCCTTTTCTCTTAACCTCATTTTCCTTTTCAATGGGAATATTCTTTCTAGTGAGTTTCCCATATCTGAAAGTTTCTTTATCAAAACTATGAGGTATAACCCTACATAATAAGAAACAAATAAGGTATTAGTTCCATTATACAAGATAAATGACGTGTTCCAACATAAATAACTAAATTACAGATACGTTAGTATACTAATTATTGGCATTGATACATAATCATTGATTAAAGGTTTCTTTTTATGTTAAGACCAAATTTGCATTTCTATACTCTATTTGAGTCAAGTAAAGATAGTCAAGTTTGCAGGTATTATAGCTATAGGATTCTGACTTCCTTTGTGTTCAAAAAGTATTAGAAGTCAAAAGAAGATGAGTGAAATGAGGAGGTTGTAAATCCCTTGAAAAAAGGAGAAATCATTGAGGTAGAGGCATCCTTGTCAAGTTAAAAGGCATGTTATGATAAATCTAGAATGAAGAGGAGAGCATGTGCCATGAACAAGTTGGCGAACTGTTCAATATGGACCCTCTCCCATGATTGCTTCCAAGGTTTTTATACAAATTGAAGAGTCTCAATAGAGAACCTCATCTATGCCATTTTTGTGGGAAATCAAAATATATCCATGTGCAAATGGTTATTGGTCTACATTGCATACTTCATCTTGAATAGAGAATGTGGACAACTTGGTGAACTATTCAATATCGACCCTCTCCCATGATTACTTCAAAGTTTTCTTTTTAAATTGAAGAATCTCAACAGGTAACTTCATCTATGCCATCATTGTGTAAAATCAAAAGATATTCATGTGCAAATGTAAATTAGTTAACATTCAATACTTCATCTTGTATGGATAATATGAGACTTGTTTAGATGTGAAGTTGGGATTTATTCTTGTGAAATTAAATGTTGTCTATGAGAGACATATTGTTGTAGGAATATCATAAAACATAAATCAATGAAATGATCTGAAAGCTTTTGAATTAAAACAATTATTTACAATTCACCATACCTATTCAAAATGATCTCTTCTTCCAATGAAAACTTGTAGTGTGAATATTTCCACTAACTTCGAGGATCACTGAATATGTTTGTTAGATTCCAAGAGTGAGATTCTATCCATTAGATCAAATAATGGTGATGGATTGTGAGCCAAATTGCACAGTTCAAGAGCACAAAACGCGCGAACAGCAAAAGAAAACCTGTGAAAATAGGTAGCAATCTCAAGAATCTAGAACTCTATTTTTTTAACCTACTAACAAGTGCATGCATGCACCTTTAAGCATGCACACGCATGTATAAGAACGCATGTGCACATTGACATGCACACAAACTTAAATGTGCACACACCCCTATTTAACATTTAGAACATTTACTCACTAACATTTATTTCATTTAATGACTAACGTTCTTCAACAATGACTTCCTATTCATGATTATTTCGAGTATTATTACAATATAGTCTAAAACCTTTCATCATCATCACCACTACAATATAGTATACACCTATCATCGTCGTCGTCATTATCATCATCATCACCACCATCATTCTTCATCATCAATGTCATCATCGTCATCATCATCATCATCATCATCATCCTCATCCTCATCATCATAGTCATCATCCTCATCACCATCATTGTCATCATCCTCATTATCATCATCACCAACATTGTTCATCACCATCATCACCAACATTGTTCATCATCATCATCACCAACATTGTTCATCATCATCATCATCATCATCCTCATTATCCTCATCATCACCATCATTTTTTATCACCACCATCATTGTTCATCGTCGTCATCATCATCACCGTCATTGTTCATCATCATCATCCTCATCATCATCTTCATCATCATCACCATCATTTTTCATCGTCATAGTCATCATCATCCTCATCCTCATCATCGTCAGTGTTGTCATCAACCTCATCATCACATTCATCATCATCACCATCATTGTCCATCATCATAGTCATCTTCATAGTCATCATCATCATCATAATCATCTTTGTCATCAACATCATCATCATCATCATCATCAAAATCATCATCATCATCATCATCATAATCATTGTCATCATAGTAATAGTCATCATGATCATCATCTTCATCATCATCATCATCATCATCACCATAATTTTTCATCACCATAGTCATTATCAACCTCCTCCTCATCATCGTCATCGTCATAAACATCATCATCCTCATCATCGTAATCATCATCATCATCATCATCCTCATCATCCTCATCCTCATCATCATCCTTGTCCTCATCATCGTCGTCATCATCACCCTCATTGTTCATAATCATCATCATCCTCCTCCTCCTCCTCATCGTCATTGTTTATCATCATCATTCCATTGAAAATGCTTGAAAATAAAATCAAAGAAAATTTTCAACTAAACCTATCATCATCATCATCATTTTTCCTCATCGTCGTCATCAAAATCATCATCCTCATCATCATCCTGCTCCTCCTCACCATCATCACCATCATTGATCATCATCATTTTCATCATCATCATCATCATCGTTGTTGTCATCATCCTTATCCTCTTCATCATCATCCTCATCCTCATGATTGTCATCCTCCTCCTCCTCCTCATCATCATCAACATTTTTCATCATCGTCATCATCATCATCCTCCTCCTCCTCCTCCTCCTCATCATCCTCATCGTCATCATCATCATCATCATCATCATCATCACCATCATTGTTTACCATCATCATCATCCTCCTCATCACCATAGTCATCATCCTCATCGTCATCATTGTCATCATCATCATCATTGTTCATCATCATCATTCCATTACAAATGCTTGAAAATAAAATCAAAGAAAAGTTTCAACTAAACCTATCATCATCATCATCATTGTTTCTCATCATTGTCGTCATCCTCATCCTCATCATCATCATCATCACCATCATTGTTCATCATAATTTTCATCGTCGTCATCATCATCATCAGTAGCAGCATTATCATCAGCATCCTCGTCCTCTTCATCATCATAGTCATCATCCTCGTCATCATCATTGTCATCATCCTCATCCTCTTCATCATCATAGTCATGATCCTCATCAGCATCATTGTCAACATCCTCATCATCATCATCATCACCAACATTTTTCATCATCATCATCCTCATCCTCATCATCATCATCATCATCACCATCATTGTTCACCATCATCATCATCGTTGTCATCATCATCAGCAGCAACAGCATCATCCTCATCATCATCATCATCATAGTCATCATCCTCGTCATCATCATTGTCATCATCCTCCTCATCAGCATCATTATTGTTCATCATCATGATTCCATTGAAAATCTTTGAAAATAAAATCAAAGCAAAGTTTCAACTAAACCTATCATCATCATCATCATTGTTCCTGATCATTGTCGTCATCATCATCATCCTCGTCCTCATCCTCATCATCATCATCATCACCATCATTGTGTTGATGTATTTGTAACTTTGGAATGTATTCATCTATGTATCTTATGTATTGTAACCCGATTTTTATTCCAGGATGTATCTATTATGTATTTGAGTCATGTTGTCATACCCCGATGTTCCGATCGGGAGGATCAATAATGTAAACAAGTCATGTCAAGTCATAGAGGGTAACTCTCCGATTGTGTAAGAGTTAAAGACCCCATAGTTCCGGGGCACTAGGGTTATTAGACACTCATAGAGATGTCAGCTCTACTAAGTAATCGTTAAGTGAGGCCGACATGATTGCATGCACTTCAAGTGAATGAAAGAATATAAATAGAGAGTGAACCTCTCTATTTATCACACACATCACTCACTCACTCAAGTGTAGCGCATAAGTGAGGAAGGAGAAGACACTGGGGCTAGACAAGAAGAAGATTACTGTTGTTGGGAGATCACTTACTATTTTGGTGCTGATTCTATCTCTGAGGAAGTTGTGAGGTTTTATCCTTTATGGATTCCCAAATCAAAAACACTGTGTTCATTGTCTCTTGTGTTTGATTGTTGTACTTGTTATTCTCTCAGTAAAGATCCTAACATAATTCTATAGTAATGTTGAAAAAATAACATGGTATCAGAGCTAACCTGAGAAGAAGACACCGTGCAATTGTGGGAAATAGGGATTCCTAGTTTGTGGATCTTCCTCCACAGATTTTCAGCAAAAGTAAGGTGGAACAACTCTCCTCCTTAGGGCGCATCTTTCTGTCGAAGCAGAATCCAATTCTGAGTTTTTTTCAGTTTTGGACCTACCATTGCTGTCGAAAATTAGGGATTTTTGTAGAAGAAGAATTTTTCAATGAGCCCAGGCCTGGATTGATCTCCTCCCCAAAATCGAAGCTAGGGACAAATTTCAAGGCATTTGGGTGGAAAGAACTCCGGAAAAGCAAAACCCTAATTTGCTCTTGAACCAACTCTGCATAATTTCAGCTAAAGTCTCAGATCCAACATCTTGAACCCGGTAAGATCTAAAATCTATTGTATTTCCATTTGAGGTTCTCATTTAAGATGTCTCATCATACCAATCTTGATGAAAATCTTGAGGGAGCTGAAAACTTCCGAGCCTGGAAGTATACGATCTCCTTGGTCCTGGAAGAGAACGAATTAGACTCCTACATTCATGAGGAGATTCCAGTTCCAGAGGGAGATGAGGCAAAGGCATTACATAAAAAGAAGATGGTTATGGAAAAGAAGATCATTGTTGATTCTATCAAGGATCACCTTATCCCATAGGTGTCCTCTCTCAAGACACCTAAAGCTATGTTTGATGCCCTAACCAAATTGTTTGAAGGAAAGAATATAAATCGGAAGATGACTCTGAGGAATCAACTGAAGAATGTGAAGATACAAAATGCAGAGACTATCCAGTCTTACTTCACGAGGGTTTCTCAGATCAAGGAACAATTAGAAGCTGTAGATGAAGAAGTGGAGAATGCATAGATTGTAATGACAACACTAAATGGCCTTCCTAGGTCATGGGATGCAGTCATTCAAGGAATCTGTGCTAGAAAGAAGTTAGTCAAATTCATCAGACTATGGAAAGAATGTTCTCAAGAAGAAGCACGGATAGCAGCTCAAGAATAGAAGATGGGAAGTGAAGACCAAGCCCTCACAGCCCACTCCAAGAAAAGCAGAAGAAGAACTCATTACTCCAAAGGTAAGGATTCTCATCTCAGAAGAGACATAGCAAAATTAAGATGTTATACATGTGATGAGATAGGAAACTTTGCAAAAGATTGTCCTAAGAACAAGAGCCACTCTCATAAGAAGAAGGGGAACAAAAGAAGACATCATGCTCATGCTGTAAAGGATGATGAACCATCCAAGAAGAGATCTAGATATGAAAGTGAAGATTCTTCAAGCGAGGATGCATATGTCCTGATCTCCGCTCTCACAGGTAACATTTCTCATGGAAGTGATGATTGGCTTATAGACAGTGGGGCTTCCAAACATATGACAGGATTTAAGGAATCCTTTGTAAGACTGTCAGAACATGAATCACCTCACAAGGTGAAGCTAGGAGATGACTACCAATATCCAATAAAAGGTAGTGGGGAATCTTCATATAAACTAGACTCTGGTAAGTCTCTAACAATGAAACAAGTATTGTTTATTCCAAGACTCAAGAAGAATCTTCTCTCCATTTCAGCATTGGATGCAAAAGGAATGCGGGTTGCATTCATAGATGGTCAAGTCATTATGTGGCCAAAATGAAAGAGTATCGATGATGTGGTAGTGATTGGAGAACAAGAAGGAGGCTTCTACAAATTGAAGGGTCATCCAGAACAAGCCTTGATCCATGACACAGTAGAGTCAAATGAGCTTTGGCATAGAAGGATTGCACATGTGCATTACAGAGCACTACCTATTGCAAGCAAAGCTATTGAAGGTCTTCCAGAATTCCAAGCAAAACATGATGGAGTTTGCAAAGGATGTGCGAAAGGAAAGAATACAAAGAAGAAATTTCCTAGCAGCGAAAGCAAAGCCAAAGGTATACTAGAAATCATCCACTCAGATGTATGCGGTCCTATGTCATCAAACTCACTAAGCGGGTATGCATACTATGTTTCTTTTATTGATGATTTTTCGAGAAAGACATGGATTTAATTTTTGAAGAACAAAGATGAAGTATTTAGTAGGTTGAAGGAATTCAAAGCCTTGATTGAGAACCATACTGAAAATAAGATCAAGACTCTTCGATCAGATAATGGCGGAGAATTCACTTTGAATGAATTCAAAGAGCTATGCAAAGAATCAAGGATTAAGAGGGATTTGTCCACTCCTTATAATCCACAACATAATGGGACTGCGGAATGGAAGAATAGAACCATCATGGAAGTTGCAAGAGCAATGCTTCATGATCAAGACCTTCATATGCATCTTTGGGCTGAAGCTGCCAGAAAAACAGTATATGTATAGAACCGTACTCCACATAGATTACTCGAGAACAAGACTCCTGAAGAAGTCTTCTCCGGCAAGAAAGTAGAAGTCAGCCATCTCAAAATATTCAACTGTCCTGTGTACATACACATTCCAAAGAGAAGAGAACAAAATTATATCCTTCAGGAAAGAAGGGCATATTTGTGGGATACTCTGAAACCTCGAAGGCTTACATAATCTATTTCCTAGGATACAAGAAGATTGACATCAGCAGGGATGTGACATTTGATGAAGACACAACCTACAACAAATCTAGAAAGAGACTTGCTGAAGAACCTCAAGAAGCAGAAGTACCCAGAATTCATGACACAACCATGAATGAAGAAGATCAAGAAGAAGACCAAGATGTCGAAGAACCACAAAGACCTGTGGATTCATGTCTGGATAAGAATCCTCATAAGAGGAAACCTGCTTGGGTACATGAACTTATCCAAGGTGCAGAAAGATATGGGGCTCCAGAAGAGAATCATAGAGAAAGAAAGAGAACCAGATCCAATTCCGGGTATGTAGCTTTACTATGTGATTTCATTAATAAAGAACCTTCCAGTTATGAAGAAGCAGTAAAATAGAAAGAATGGAAGGATGCTATGATCGAAGAATATCAATCGATCATGAAGAATGATGTTTGGGATGTTGTCCCAAGACCAGAAAGGAATTCAGTTGTAACTTCCAAATGTGACTACAAGATCAAGCATGCTACAGATGGTAGCATTGAAAAGTATAAAGAAAGATTTGTAGCTCGAGGTTTCTCTCAGAAAGAAGGAATAGAATATGAAGAAACCTTTGCACCTGTAGCTAGATACACTTCCATTAGATCAGTACTTGCTCTTGCGGCAGTGATGAAATGGAAGATACACCAAATGGATGCCAAGACTGCCTTCTTGAATGGTGTAATGGAAGAGGGAGTGTATGTAGAACAACCACTCAGTTTTGAGACACATAATAGAAAGTCTCATGTATACAGATTGAAGAAATCCCTGTATGGTTTGAAACAGGCACCCAGGACCTGGTACAGCAGAATTGACAGCTTTCTATCTAGTTTGAGCTTTACCAAGACTAAAGCAGATTCTAACCTTTACTATAAAATTGAGGATGGAAACCTAGTGATGCTTCTACTATATGTAGATGATCTATTTGTGACAAGTACATATGGGTTGATTGCTGGTACAAAGAGAAAGCTTGTTGCTGAGTTCAAAATGAAGTACTTGGGGATGATGCAATATTTTCTAGGTATGGAGATGTGGCAGAGTACAAATGGAATCTTCCTTGGACAAGGGAAGTATGCAATAGAGATCCTGAAGAGGTTTGGGATTATGGACTGCAAGGCTATGACCACACCCATGGCATCGAACCTGAAGCTATTATGTGATGCTTCATCAGAGTCGGTTGATGCTACGATGTATCATCAGATGATTGGGTCATTGATGTACCTGGCGAGCACAAGACCAGGCATTTGCTTTGCTGTGAATCTCTTGAGCCATTACTTGACAGATCCGAGAAATGTTCACTTGATTGCTGCAAAGCATGTTTTGAGGTACCTAAAGGGTACAATTGATTATGTGCTCAAGTACGATGCGAATCAAAAGATTAACCTAGAGGGTTATGTTGATTCAGATTGGGCAGGTAGTGCCATCGATAGGAAGATTACTTCAGGATGTTGCTTCAGTATGGGATCAGGTATGATCTCTTGGTTTAGTAGGAAGAAATCCTGTGTGGCACTGACTACAACTGAAGTAGAGTATGTCGCAGCTTGTTCAGCTAGTTGTGAGGCAGTATGGCTACGTAAGCTACTATCTAATATATTTGATCTCCAAATGGATGCTACTTGTATACATTGTGATAACCAGAGTTGAATGAAGTTGACAGAGAATCCAGTGTTCCATGACAAGTCAAAGCACATCGAGATCAAGTATCACTATATCAGGGATATGGTGCAGAGGGGAGCAGTGAAGCTCCAGTATGTTGCGATGGAGGAACATATAGCTGATGTATTGACAAAGCCATTTGCTAGGCTGAAGTTCGAGCACTTCAGGGAGAAGCTTGGTGTTCTCCAAATCGAGTTTGACTCCAAGAGAAAGTGATGAGACCCATAGCCATTCTGACATGGTGAGAGGATTGGTTCCTTCCATGGTCAGATGTAAGGGCTGAGCCATTTTGTCATGGTGATAGGGTTGCTCCCTTCCATGTCAGATATGAGTGCTGGCCATTCTGTTGAGTAGGACAGATGTAAGGGAAATTGCCATTCTAGGAATGGAGGCACCTAGTCAGTTACCAGGAACACTTAGTGTAAGAACTGAGTAGCCATTCTGATGTGATAGAGGGATGTGTTCACACTTGATCAGATGTAATGGCTAAACCATTCTGTCATGGCTAAAGGATTAAGTTCCTTCCATGTCAGATGTGAGTGTTGTCCATTCCGACAAGCAGGTCGGATGTAAGGGCAACTACCATTCTCTAGGAGAATGGAGGCGCCTAGTCAGTTACCAGGTAGCTCAGTCGAGGAGGACTGGGGGCCATTCTAATATGACTATAGGATTGGTTCCTACAAGATCATATATGAGTATAAGCCCTTCCATCATTGTGAGCAGGATGTGTTCCCGCCTGGATGGATGTAAGTGCAGAGCCATTCTTTGCATCATGTGTTGATGAGACATAAGTACTGAGCCATTCTTCGCATCATGTGTTGATCAGATGTAAATGTTGTGCCATTCTTTGCATCATGTGTTGATCAGATGTAAGTGCAATACCATTCTTTGTATCATGTGTTGATCAGATGTAAGTGCAGTATCTATCTTCGCATCATGTGTTGATCAGATAGAGATGTTGAGCCTTTCTTCGATCATGTGTTGATCAGATGTAAGTGCTGGGCCTTTCTGATGAGTAGGTCAGATGTGAGTAATAGGTGTGCCTTTTTGATGAGTAGGTCAGATGTAAGTGCTGGGCGTGCCATTCTTCGTATCATGTGTTGATCAAATTTAAGTGCAATATCTATCTTCGCATCATGTGTTGATTAGATAGAAATGATGAGCCATTCTTCGTATCATGTGTTGATCAGATATAAGTGCTAGTAAAGACCTACATGGAGGCTAGGCCTACAACCAACATGAAAAAGGGCTGGCTCTGTAGAAATTCCTATGACGAGAAGAATCATGAGATAGCACTAGTGATGATCCAAATCGAGTGATGATCCATATCAAATAATGATGATCCAGCAGTGATGATCCAGATCGAGTGATGATTCATATCTAGTGATGATAGCCAATGATGATCCAGATCTAGTGATGATGTCCCATGATGATCTAGATCGAGAGATGATCCGGATCTGATGATAAAGATGAATTGAAGACGAAGATGACTTGAAGACGAGATGATCCAGCTGATACAGAGAAGAAGACCAGTGCTGAAAATTGTGTCGAAAGAATACCTTCCTAGTTAAGAGGGAGTTTTGATGTATTTGTAACTTCGGAATCTATTCATCTATGTATCTTATGTATTGTAACCCGATGTTTATTTCAGGATGTATCTATTATGTATTTGAGTGATGTTGTCATACCCCAATGTTCTGATCGGGAGGATCAATAATGTAAACAAGTCATGTCAAGTCATAGAGGGTAACTCTCCAATTGTGTAAGAGTTAAAGACCCCATAGTTTAGGGGCACTAGGGTTATTAGACACTCATAGAGATGTCGGCTCTAGTAAGTAATTGTTAAGTGAGGCCGACATGATTGAGTGCACTTCAAGTGAATGAAAGAATATAAATAGAGAGTGAGCCTCTCTATTTATCACACACATCACTCACTCACTCAAGTGTAGCGCATAAGTGAGGAAGGAGAAGACACTGGGGCTAGACAAGAAGAAGATTACTGTTGTTGGGAGATCACTTATTGTTTTGGGGCTTTTACTATTTTCGTGCTAATTCTATCTCTGAGGAAGTTTTGAGGTTTATACTTTATGGTTTCCTCGATCAAAAACACTGTGTTAATTATCTCTTGTGTTTGATTGTTGTACTTGTTATTCTCTCAGTAAAGATCCTAACATAATGCTAGCTTAATGTTGAAAACTAACACATTATTCATCATCATCATCGTCATCATCATCCTGATCCACTTCATCATCATAGTAATCATCCTCGTCATCCTCATTGTCATCATCCTCATCATCATCATCCTCATCATCCTCATCATCATCACCATCATTGTTCACCATCAGCATTGTCGTCATCATCATCATCATCCTCCTCCTCCTCATCATCATCATAGTCATCATCCTCATCATCATCATTGTCATCCTCCTCCTCCTCCTCATCATGATTGTTCATCATCATCATTCCATTGTAAATGCTTGAAAATAAAATCAAAGAAAAGTTTCAACTAAACCTATCAACGTTATTATCATTATTCCTAATCATCTTCATCATCACCATCATCCTCATCATCATGATCATCACCATCATTGTTCATCATCATTGTCGTCATCACCATCATCATCATCATCATCCTCATCCTCATCCTCATCCTCTTCATCATCATAGTCATCATCCTCATCATCATCGTCGTCATCATCATCATCATCATCATTATCATCATCATCATCATCATCATCATCATCCTCGTCGTCATCATCATCACCACCATCATTGTTCACCATCATCATCATCGTCGTGATCATCATCGTCGTCTTCATCCTTATCATCATCATCATTGTTCCTCATCATCGTCGTCATCATCATCATCCTTGTCCTAATCCTCATCATCATCATCATCACCATCATTGTTCATCATCATTGTCATCGTCATCATCATCCTCCTCCTCCTCATCATCATCATAGTCATCATCCTCGTCATCGCCATTGAAATCATCCTTATCATCATCATCATCATCATCATTATTGTTCCTCATCATTGTCATCATCGTCATCATTGTCATCATCATCACCGCCATTATTCATCCTCGTAGTAATCTTCATAGTCATCATCATCATCATCCTCCTCATCATATTCGGCATCAACATCATCATCACAATCATCATCATCATCATCATCATAATCACCATCATCATAGTATTAGTCATTGTGATCATCATCCTCATCATCATTATCATCATCACCATCATTGTTCATCATCATAGTCCTCCTCACCATCGTCATCGTCATCATCAACATCATCATCCTCATGATCGTAATCATCATGATCATCATCATAATCATCATCATCATCATCCTCCTCCTCCTCCTGCTCCTCCTCCTCATCATCCTCATCATCCTCATTCTCATCATCATCATCATCATCACCGTCATTGTTCATCATCATCATCATCATCCTCATCATCATCATCATTATTCATCATCATCATTCCATTGCAAATGCTTGAAAATCAAATCAAAGCAAAGTTTTAGCTAAACCTATCATCATCATCATTATTCCTCATCATCGTTGTCATCATCATCATCCTCATCCTCATCCTCATCATCATCGTCGTCATCATCATCATCATCACCATCATTGTTCATCATTGTCGTCATCATCATCATGCTCATCCTCATCGTCATCACCATCGTCATCATCATCATCATCATCATCATCATCACCATCATTCTTCATCATCAGTGTCATCATCATCGTCATCATCATCATCATCATCATCATCCTCACCCTCTTCATCATCATAGTCATCATCCTCATCATCATCATTGTCATCATCCTCATCATCAACATCATCACCAACATTGTTCATCATCATCATCATCATCATCGTCATCATCATCATCATCATCCTCATCCTCATCCTCATCCTCATCATCATCATTGCCGTCATCATCACCATCAGTGTTCACTGTCATCATCATTTTCGTCATCATCATCATCATCATCATCCTCATCCTCATCATCCTCATCATCATCATCATCATCATTGTCATCATCCTCCTCCTCCTCATCATCATTGTTCATCATCATCATTCTATTGCAAATGCTTGAAAATAAAATCAAAGCAAAGTTTCAACTAAACCTATCATCATCCTCATCATCGTCATTGAAATCATTTTTCATCTATACATGTATAACCATGATGCTGATTCTTCATTAATGTATTAGTAACATTCATATCCTGACCTCTCATTTTGGGGGCATAAACATAAACATAACCTTTAAGACAATGTGCAAGAATTACTCACCTGCTTTTAGTTCTAATCGGTCCTTGACGTAATAACATACCTTTTCATGATATTTCTTTCATCCTCTTTACCTACCTTCTTCAATTCTTGAGGCCCACTTGGATAACTTAGTTCCCTCATTCGTCGTTGCCATGCATCCACCAAAAATCATTTCATAGGTTAGTCTCTCATCTTCATACTTTCTAACTTCATGTTGAGCCCAAAAATAGGCCCGATTGTTGTCACTCTAGCTCTGATACCATTTGTAACATACCAATATCACAAACAAAAAAACATTCATTTTGAAAGACTATTGTATAGTAGCGTACCCGAATTGCCTCAATAATAATAAAACTCATTAAAGCGGGCGATAAATTTTCTTTCTATTATTTTTATAAGAGTAACCACTTATTCTTAAACAAGCAAATACATTAAATTTGTACATAGGAAAGAGAATGTATATTTATTGGACGAGTTGTTACCATTTTCTACTAACATGTACTTTATGAAAATTCACAAGGAACCTTTAGAATCAATATCTCTCCTGAGGATTCATGCATGATCAATCATTGTTAACAACAAATATTAAAGCATATATGATATTAATTAATGAAATTCGTCTACCAATTGACACCATGTATAATCACAATAACACAATGAGATAACAATAAAAGATACATAAGGGAGACACTGATATACGTGGTTCACCCCATAATTAGGGTTACATCCACCAAAAATAGTCACATCCCGTGAATTTTATTTTATTAAAAGGTTACAATCCGCAACATCCAAGGTTTCCATACCTTCTTCTTGTTATGCTCATATCCTAACCCATACATAAGGTGTTGATATTTACTACACATCTCTTGGAAATATACTCTTCCTAATTAGTATAATGAATTTGTACATTATAGAAAGCAGACCCTAAATCTTTTCCCAAGCAATGTGAAGGGGATTTCATAGTGCATATTTGTTTCATCTTCATATAAACATCATTTTAAAACACCGAGGTAAATGATATGGATTTTATTTAAAGCACATGAACTCACTTACACCTATGACTCTACAACAGGCATGCATTCAAAGTTATTCAGATCACGGATACCTTACCATTCGATTCACACATTAATACTCTATAAATCAAATTGAATTCAACCAAAATCTGATAAGCTTTTGTTCGGTTCTCAGATACATTGCTACTCAAATCACACATTTAAGCCTTATAAATCAAATTTCATTAAATCAAAATTAGTTAAGCATCAGTTCGGTTCTCCGATGAATTACTATTATATTCACTCATTAATAATTTATAACCAAAACACATTCCTAAACTATAAGGGAACACACGCATACCTAAAATCACATTTCATCATTCTAGCTGCAATTTCCTAGCCTCCTTAACTCGTCTTGAATGTAAGTAACTTACAAGTGCTTCAAATAAATTGAAAGAGCCGAAGAATGATCTCTTACTAGATTGATATTAAAGTCCAGCCAAGAACTCTTAAATGCAAAACACGGTGTAATAGCTATAAACTCAGAACCACACACACTTGGGCATCAATTTCTAGATAACGACACATCTATGGTTTCTTCTAGGCCTGCAAGGAGATCTTAACTACCATAAATGTGTAACAATTGAGAAAAATCTTAATGTAACTTGGAAGTGCTTATAACTGCAATCGGGAATCCACATTACACAATGGTGATGGTCAAACTTTGCACTAACGTCCAGTAACTCCATACCCCATGCAACTAAGCATTTCCAGGAAGGTTTTAAGTGTTTTTCTTCCACTCTACA
This sequence comes from Pseudotsuga menziesii, assembly GCA_001517045.1. Lineage (NCBI taxonomy): Eukaryota > Viridiplantae > Streptophyta > Pinopsida > Pinales > Pinaceae > Pseudotsuga > Pseudotsuga menziesii. The sequence goes on along the minus strand of LPNX011153487.1, from coordinate 51,956 downwards.
ACAAAATAAAGTTTATGAGGTACTTTGTTACAAAAATGAAGGACAAAAAGGGGTTAGGAATCCATAATGAAAATAGTTGTGTTGATTTTGCAGTTTCAGATATTCCTTCAGGAATAAAACATGTTTTCTTCCAAGGCATGAAGGAATGCGCTGTTAACTTAGAAGCATTGCCCAAATGATGCACAAGCTAAAGCAGGTTAATGAGAAATGGGGATGTTGCAGAATTTATAATCAAAGCTTGAAGTTTGATCAGAATTTGGAAATTCAATAGAGAAGATCTCACACATCCAATAGAGACAAATTGGAGATTTTGATCATAAGTTGATTTCATCACGAAATCCAACCAACCATTGGTAAATTAAGTAACTCATTGAATTTCTCTTCAGATCTAACCAACACAGGCGTACAAAACCCAAAGAGGAAATCCTATGTCTGATAACACATAGGTAGGAATCGAATGGTACCCAAGTCAAATGGAAAGGTATGTTCCATATCTTATAGCTTAGACATGGGTGAATCGGCAATTTTCAGCTCCATTAAATAAAAATGCAGGCACATAGAAATGGGATTTTTTTAATGTAGACAACAAAAGAATGATTCAGATTTAACCATGCATAGATGGAATCTAACCACGCAGAGATGGATCATATAGCATACCATCGCTGATGCCCTTCTGTCCAACAAACTTCCCCTTCCAGTTCTTTCTTTCTTTGTAAGATTTCCTTTGGGAAAATCAAATAGATATTCCCTCGAGGACGTAGAGATCAATCACTTCCAATCACCAAAATAAGATTCTCGCTTAAGGTGCAGAGATTCTTTTCCACAAGAATGTCGAGCTCACCTTCCCCCCTTCCAGCGTTCTTGCTTCCCCAAGCAAAATTGCCTCCTCTCTTCTCAACAAAGTTCCCCACGGCCACGTAGAGATCATTCCTCCCTTTCACACATAAAGATCTCTCTTCCCTTCAAGCGTAGAGAGTCCCCTTTTATAAGAAGCACAGAGATCATTTCCGACAGAGGTCTTTGCTCATCCCGCATGGAGATCACTTATCTCTAATGCCGAGATCCCTTTCTTCACAAAAAGAAATGCAAAGTACATTTTTCTCCCCTCAAAATGAATTTCAACAGCCAATAAATAACTTGGTAAATCCCTAACGCTTCCATAATCAATGATTACGAATTCCGATAACATCTCCACAATCAACGACTATGAGTCACGGTAATTTAATGCCTCTAGAATCTACGTTTCTCAAAAGTTAATACCAAAATAGTAACGCCTCCTTAATTGATGACTAATAAACTAATAATGAGTTAACGGGTCCTAAATCGTAGACTATTACTTAGGATAAAATAATACTC
>LPNX011153487.1:3007-49760 GCA_001517045.1 Pseudotsuga menziesii | reverse complement strand
ATATAATGTCTTTTACTATATGGCGTTCCACTTATATATAAAGTTCTACTATTATATAGTGTTCCATAAACATAAATTTATAACATGTTCCACTTCTTTCACTATATAATGCTTCCACTATTATATATGAAATTCATTTCATATATATATGTTCTGATATTATATATAATATACATGTCTTCTTCTTTCTAATACCCTTGATTAACGTGAGGTAGAAGTAACCTTATTGGGGTGATGGTTTCTATTCCTCCTAAAACAACTTTATTATCTATTTGTATCTTTTACATGTTGTAGTTCAAAAGTCTCTTTTATGCGATAATTCCCTCATGTTCGAGCCCTAGGCTTGCATGTCCCCAAATAAGTAAATTACCAATTAAGCATGTGAGAATTGACTAGTGTCTAATAAGTGGTTTAAGGTCGAAGGCGAGGACAGTGTGTAGTTGCATCATCGACACCGCGATGATACCGAGTTACCTTTATTCAACCTCCAAGTTTTCCGTTATTATTTATCCTTCCCTAGTGGATTAGTTTCTAGTCGTTTTAAAATGTGCCAATTTTTTTGTTCCCCTGAATCCAATCCAGAGATTTAGGGAATTAATCACCTACTTACTAAGGTTTTACTGGTGGGGCCTTGGCCTTGAGCTCCTTACCAGAAAAAAAAGTACAATAACATTAAACCATTACAAAATACTTAGGGCATATAAGAGGGACATTGCAAATCAACATATAGACATAAACATAACCATCAAAGTAAACCATAGGTAGTGTGGCTCATACCCAATATAGTCAAGGAACAAATTTAGGATACTACATCCCTCGCCCCTTAGAACAACATCGTTCCAGTGTTTCAGGGAATAGAAATGAAATCATGAAATAAGGAGGGGTAAGCCTCTTTCATGGTGGCTTCATTCTCCCGTGTGGCCTCATCAGCCCCAAAGTGCTTCCATTGGACTTTCAAATGTATAATTGTTCGCTTCGTGAGATGTACTTTTCTTTTGTCCAGACATTAGAGGAAATTTCAACTCAAAATGGGCCTTTTAACTCTAAATCAAATTCTATGTCATCATGTGTTAGCCAATGAAAATGATTCAAATTTGAAATTTCGTATAGGTCTTAAACACTTTTTTAATATAAATTTGAGGATAGGTATCATAAAAAACTACTTTTTTGTTTGTATTTTTGACATATCTCCCTGTGTTTTTACTCAAATTTCTATCGGGAGAGTGTGGAAATTAAACCCAATAATAGATTAATTTTACTCACAACAATTATCAATTGATCATGCAAAATCACTCACAAAAGAGACTGAAAATGGAGCTGTAACACTAAACTGTATTATGTAAGTGTACAATAGCCAACCCTATAATAACATAGGCTGCTGAATAAATAGCCTACATAGGATATTTGATTGCATGCGAAGGCACATCGAATCTAGTCAAAAGCAGGCTTACCAAAAATAAGCAAATCCCCCATAGGTGTAAAAGCTGATCCCAAATCTTTCATGGAGGTCACAAATTGGAAAAAAGGATTAGGCAAGCTAAAGAGTGGTGGAATGGAAGCTCATACATGATTTTTCATGGAGAAAAGAGAGGAATATGTGTAGGACAAAAAACAAGTTCACCTCACCTAGTCTAGCTTTCCCATTTGCCTTAAAACACTGAAAAAGTAGGCAATACAGTAGAAAAAGAAGATAGGCGCCTAGGAGGCCATGAATAAAGCAGATTTGATTCCTTGGGCTTTCCCATGTGCTACATGAGTCAAATGTGGAAAGTTTGACCTCTATGGATAGGCAAATAACAACTTGCACAAGGTGGGACGCATGAACTAGGCAAATAAGACAAAAATAAATGAATTAATGTCTAAGTGGGTAAACTATGGGTTGATTATTCTAACACCCCCCCTTAAGCCTGACTTATGAATAATATATCAGAAAATTATAGGGCCTAGCAACAAGGCTTAGTCACCCTTTACATACTGCATGTCCATACAACCAAGGAAAGAGGCAAAACCAACTTGGGAAAATCCTTTCTTAAACATGGACTGTAAACCAAAATTTTGGAATCTTGTCTTCACTCATGCTTCACAGCATGATCAGCAATCCCCAGCAGTGATTTGAGATTGCTGAAGGTCTTCTCACAAAATGCTTTGGTGAAGATATCAACAACTTGTTCTGAAGATGAACAGAAGAGTAGGTGAATGGTGCTATCATGCACAAGTTCTCTGATGTAGTGCATATGGATCTCAATGTGTCTGGTTCTCTACTTCTGAACTGGATCCTTGCAGATTTGAATGGTACTCTGGTTATCACAGTAGATGGTAGTTGAGTACTCTGGTTCGAAGCCACACTCTCCAAGTAAACCCTGCAACCATAAACATTGAGTTGCTGCATTAACAACTCCTCTGTACTCAGCTTCTGTAGATGAGAGTGCAATGGCACTCTATTTCTTGCTTGACCAGCTGATTGGCCCTTCTGCAAGCATGAACACATATCCTGATGTGTACTTTCTGTCTATGTTATCACCTGCCCAATCACTGTCAGTAAATCCAATCAAATCAAGATCAGATTTTGCTTTATAGAAGATCCCATGTGTCCTTGTTCCCTGAACAAAGTTAAGGATCCTTTTGGTTGCTTTCCAATGGATCTCTTGAGGCTGATCCATGAATCTAGAAGCCACACTTACTGCATAACAAATATCAGGTCGATTATGTGTCAGATACAACAAACATCCAATCAATTTCCTATACAGATTATTGTTTACCATCGGTGAAGAATCAGCTTCTTCCAGCTTCACTCCTGAAAGGAAAGGAGTTTTGCTTGCTTTGGAATCCTTCGTTCTAAATTTGTTCAGAAAGTCCAAGGAATATTTGGACTGGTGCACCTTGATTCCAGCTTTGGTTTGAGAGATCTCAAACCCCAAAAATTGACTTAAGAGCCCCAAATCTGTCATGGAGAAGGCTTCGTTCATAGCTCCTTTTAAGGAAGCAATCTCAGCCTGTGAGCTTCCTTGAGGCTGTTGCATATATATCTCCTCAGTGATATCTCCATTTAGGAATGCACACTTTACATCCATGTGATGTACCTCCCATTGCCTTGAGGCTGCAATGGCTAGAGCTAGCCTGATGGAATCCATCTTTGCCACTGGTGTAAAGGTCTCATTGTAATCTATGCCATGAACCTATGAGTAGCCCTTGGCTACCAATATGGCCTTGTACTTCAGTGGTGAACCATCAGCAGCAAATTTGGTCTTATAGACCCACTTACATTGGGCTAACTTTCTTCCTGGAGGAAGATCCACTAGCTCCCATATGTTGCTCTTCTAGAGTGAGATGAACTCCTCCTTCATGGTTTTTTTCCATCTTGGATATCCTGCTGCTTCTTCATATGTTTGAGGATCAGAATCCACCATCAAATATCATTTTTCAGCAAACATAGGATCCTTCATGCATAGACCACTCTCAAATTGAGATCCAGTCCTCCTTGGGTCATTGGGATCCCCAACTAGCTCTCTTGCTGCATGTAGTGTCTTGGTTGCCCATTTTGGCCTAGTAGGGCTGTTAGGGTCTGCAATAAACTCATCTCCATCAGAAAAATCAGAATCAACATGTTCAACAAACTCTTTACTTATTTCTTGAGGTTCAAGTGGTGAAGAGGCTTCACCAACTTCCACTGCTGCAAGGGGTTCTTCTTCAAACTGAACACACCTTTCAATGAAGGCTTTGTTTGTGCCAAAATTTATCAACTTGTACCCTTTTGAATCTTCAGAGTATCCAACAAAAGGACACTCTTGGATTTGGGGCTGCAAAGCCTTCCTCTTCTTTGTTGGGATTCTAGCCCATGCCTTTGAGCCAAAAATTCTGAAATGGGTCACATCTGGCTTGTGCCCACCCCATGCTTCGAAGGGAGTTATGCCATCAAGCTATTTGTGAGGCACCCTATTCTAGATATAGGATGAACAGTTGATAGCTTCAGCCCAGTACTTTGGTGGCAAAGTTTTGGCCTCCATCATGCATGTTGCCATCTCCTTCAGTGATCTGTTCTTCCTCTCAGCAACACCATTTTGCTGTGGTGTGTAAGGGATAGAATGCTGCATCTGAATACCTGCATCTACACAATAATTAATAAACTCAGACTTGACATACTCACCACCATTGTCATATCTAAGGGCCTTGAGTTTCCTTCCAGACTGGTTTTCAACCAAAGCCTTAAAGACTTTGAATAGGCCAAAAAATTCAAACCTGTGTTTCACAAAGTGAACCCAGCAATACCTGGAAAATTCATCAATAAAGGTCAATGCATATTTGGACTGTCTCATGGACATGTGAGGGAAGGGCCTAGAAACATCACTGTGAATCAGCTCGAGGGGTGCAGAGGTTCTCTCATGACTAGCTCTCTTAAATTTGTGCTCTGGGTGTTTTCCTAGGATACAACCTTGGTAGACTCCTTTGGAAACTTTTATCTTGGACAACCCTATGACCATCTATTTTTCACTAAGATCAGAAAGATATTTGTAGTTTAGGTGGCCAAATATTTCATGCCATAGCTTACTAGCTTCATTAGCATGAATCAGAAGAGCAGAGGGGTTTGAGTAGGGTAGGAAGTGTGAGAACATGTATACCTTTTGAGCATGATTTGCAACTCCTTTTGCAATGACTCTACCACTTGAGATCTCTATGATCTCAACTTTATCGAGGGAGAATATGACCTTCTTAGGAGACCCAGTGTGGGCCATCTGGTACACTGACAAGAGGTTGGAGGCGAGACCAGGGACATACAGCACATTGTTGAACTAACCATGATCAAGATCTATCCTTCCTTTGCCCATACTTTGAGTGAGAGAGTCATCTCCCAGTACAATAGATGGTCCTTTCGACTTGTCCAGTGAGGAGAAGGCCTCCTTAGTCGAAACCATGTGTCTTGAAGCTCCAGAATTAATGATAAAACTGGGTGAGCTTGATGTGCCAGCAACCAATGCATGAACTCTCTCTTTGTCATCTGAACTTGATCCTCCTTCTCTCTTCTTTGAGATTTTTGGAAGGGGGATGACATTCTTCTCCAGGAGTTGGGTCAGCATATCAATCTTCTTTTTCATACAAGAGCTTTCAGAGTGATTTCCCTTATTGCAGTATGCACACTTGTTCATTTCACCTTTGTTTTTCTTCTTCTGGGTATTCCTCTTGGGACCTTGTAGATCCTCCAGAGACTGTTTCTTGTCTCTCTTTTGCTCAGGTGGCTTTTTAGATTTCTTTTTTCTTTTTGAATCCACCCTCGAATTTCCAGCAATCAAATCTTGATCTTTGGATGGTTTGATGGTTCCCATCATCACCAGCTTGTCCTGTTCTTGTGTGAGAGATTCCATGAAATCTGCAAGGCTAGGCATCTTCCAGGCTCGATTTGTCAGTTTTGTGGCATAGAAGTTCGAAACAAACACTGAATAGTTAGGGCCTAGCTTCGAGAGGATGGCCAATACGAGCTGTTCATCTTTATTTTTGATACCACACTGTTTCAGCTGCAAAACTAGTGCTTTGAACTTGGAGAAATATAGCTGCAGGGATTCAAAGCTATTTGGACTCAGAGAAATCAGCTCATTTTCGATTTGATGTCCCCTCATCTCATCTGTCTTTCCAAAAAAATCAGCAAGCTTCTCCCATACTTCATTTGGTGATGTCAATCCATTAAGATGGAAAAGGAGGTCTCTGGAAATACTCAGTCACAGGAGGCCATAAGCCTCATCCCTCCTGTTGTGCCATTTTATCTTCTCTGCAGCTGCATTGGGCTTTGCTTCTATTTCCATAGTCACCGTCTAGAGGCCTTTCGCTCTCAATAGTATCTCCATCTCTGCTTTCCATTCAAATAAATTGAAGGGAGTCAAGATAGTTTTCTATGATTGATCCATAGCTCTAGAAAATCTGTCCCGGTTGTTAGTAGAAGGGTCCCAGTCTTTGATGTCGAACCTGCAAATTTTTTTTTGAAGGAGAGAATACAATCTATACTAGGTTTGATACCATGTGGAAATTAAACCCAGTAATACATTAATTTTACTCACAACAATTATCAATTGATCATGCAAAATCACTCACAAAAGAGACTGAAAATGGAGCTATAACACTAAACTGTATTATGTAAGTGTACAATAACCAACCCTATAATAAAATAGGCTGCTGAATAGATAGCATACATAGGAGATTCGATTGCATGAGAAGGCACATCGAATCTAGTCAAAAGCAGGCTTACCAAAAATAAGCAAATCCCCCATAGGTGTAAAAGTTGATCCCAAATCTATCATGGAGCTCACGAATTGGAAAAAAGGATTAGGAAAGCTAAAGAGTGGTGGAATGGCAGCTCATACATGCTTTTCCATGGAGAAAATAGAGGAAGATGTGTAGGACAAAAAACAAGTTCACCTCACCTAGTCTAGCTTTCCCATTTGCCTTAAAACACTGAAAAAGCAGGCAATAAAGCAGAAAAAGCAGATAGGCACCTAGGAGGCCAGGAATAAAGAAGATTTGATTCCTTGGGCTTTCCCATGCGCTACATGAGTCAAATGTGGCAAGTTTTACCTCTATGGATAGGCAAATAACAACTTGCACAAGGTGGGACACATGAACTAGGTAAATAAGACAAAAATAAATGAATTAATGTCTAAGTGGGTAAACTATGGGTTGATTATTCTAATAGAGAGATCATTAGGTGAGGAATTTAATTCTTCATCCAATGAGCTCAACCAGCTGAAATTTGAGTAAAACCACGGGGAGATATGTTGAAAATACAAACAAAAGTAGTTTTTTTCTTTTCTTCCTCCAAAATTAATAAATATTATTTTATTATTTTAACTATTATTTTATTATTTTTTTAAGGAGACCCATCTTGAGTTGAAATTTCCTCTAATGATATGGAGGGGCTCTAGCATAAACTCCCCTTAAGGTTACACCTATAGAAATGACTAATCAATCACATGTTTAGTATCATATACATATTTCTTCAGTAGAGATGCGTGAAAAACACTCGGAACCTTTATATGAGCGGGAAAAGCTAATTCATAAACCACTGGCCCTCTCTTGGCTAGTATCTCAAAGGGTCCACAAAATATCGGTGTCAACTTTTCGCACCTTTCGAAGCTATAACAGCTTCTTTTTTCTTTTACTTTTAAATAAACATGTTCGTTGATTTGGTAATCTTTATCATTTATTTTTGTATCCGCATAACTTTTCTAGTGGTCTTGTGCTTCGTTGAGATTCTATTGTACTTTGGTGAATAATAGTTCTATGTATTTTAGTAAATATGGCCCTATCATGAGTATGTCCACCGGGATATCCCAAGTCACCGGTTTCCTACACTCTTAGCCATAGAGAACCTTGAAGGGACTCATTTTGGTGGAGGTCTGGTATTTGTTGTTATATGCAAACCATGGGAGGTGTAGATAATCCTCCCACATTGTGGGATTGTTCATAACGTACATTCTAAGCATGCCCTCCAAAATATAATTTACCCATTCCTTCTTCCCGTCTACCTGCGAGTGGTAGGCAGTACTAAAGCTTAATTGTGTCTCTAAGCCAGAGAATAGATATTTCCAAAATTTATTAGTAAACTTTGTGTCTCGATCCAAGATGATTTCATTGGGTATCTGATGCAATCGAAATATCTTCTTTAAGAACATGTCAGCAATGTGATCTACTTTGTAAGTTGAGTTAACTAGGATAAAGTGTGCCACTTCAGAAAAATTATCAAACACTTGAAAGATGGAATCATTTTGCTTCTTTTTCTTTGGTAAAACCGTAATGAAATCCATACTGATAAACTCCCATTCACATTCTGGAATGGGTAACGGTTGTAGTAACCCTGAAGGATGTGAGTGCTTAGTTTTGACCAGCTGATAATCTTGGTATTTTGTGATGAATAGTGTTATGTCAACGTTTAACTTATTCCAAAAAAAAGTTTTGTTTGCTGTCGATATCATCTTTTCATATCCTCGGTGCCTTGAGTAGGGATTTTGATAAAATTCAGTTAGGATGTTGGACCTGATGTCTCCTCCGTTCAGAACTTACAGACTCTCTTTGGACCACAACAGTCATGTATCATCTACCTTATATTCTTTCTGTTGTTGAAATGACTTGTCTTCCTAAATATTTCGGAGGAATTTAACATAGAAATGGTTAACTCTGCTTGCATTTCTTATCCTATCATGCAAATCAGAATTGGGTTGGCTAAAAGTTACCTCAAACAACATATGAGCTTGTCAAGTTAAAGAATCGATGACTTTATTTTCCTTTCCCTTTATATGCTTTAATTCAAAGTGGTACTCTCTAAAGAAGGAATACCATATGGCCATCCTGGAATTTAGATCTGGTTGGTCAAAGAAAAACTTGACTCATGTTTTTTGTCTTCAAGAGAAACTTATTACGCATAAGGTAGTGCATCCACATCTTTAAGGCCTACATAATGGCTTCTAGCTCAAGATCATGGGTGAGATAGTTTCGTTCGCTTTCTTTTCATTTCTATGACTCGTAATAGATTGTGAAATCATTTTTCATGAGGAATCCACCAAGAATTATGAGCTTAGCTTCAATATTAATAAAACTAAAATAATGACTAGTTAACTATATGAAAGAAGAATTTATTCTTAAATTTTCGATGAGAATATCATCACTAAATAGGTCTAAATATAGAACTAATTAGGTCTATATTTTATGTGTGCAATTAAACTATAATCATACTGATGATGAAAAAAAATTAGTGGTTGAAAATCCTATTGAATCCTTGAAAATAGATCGTCAAATGCTTAACTCCAGGACTAGTATAAGAAAACATTTTAAATGATTTGTTATTCTCGATATTTTATACAAGTGTAAATTTCGAGCTTGAACTTCCATAATTATAAATGCATGATTATACTCTTAGAACATAAACCTAAAATATGCAAGTTGCATAAGGAAAAACTCCTTCTTTCTTCTTCTAGCAAGAGCTGATCTAGTTCTTCATCTTTGTTTTCCTTTTTCAAATGCTAATAGTCTCTCCTTGGTTTCCATGGTTTTCCAAAATTGTAGAATTTCCCTTTTAGATCAATTTTACTTTAAACTTAGATCTAAGCTATGATCTACATTTCTGATCCCTTTCACTATATCGACCTCTTAATGATAGGGATTCATTGGTGGAGGGTTCCAAAGACAATTTTTTCCTCAACTCTTCTTCTAGAAAAGTGGATACCATATCATCAAATTTTATAGTTCTTGATGGTAAGTTGGTGATGGTCATCACCAATTGATCCCAGGTATATACAAAGGAACAACGTAAAATGGTCACCTTGTCCTCTTCCTTCACCTTTGCAAAAACAAATTCTAGTTTATGGATTAAAGTTGGAGGAAATTTCAACTCAAAATGGGCCTTTCAACCCTAATTCAAATTCCATGTCATCATTTGTTAGCCAATGGAATTGCTTTAAATTTGAAATATTGTATAGGTCTTAAACAATTTTTGAGCCGAGAGGCCCTCTACAGCCTAGTATGGTGGATATATTGTAACTTTATGTAACCGTTACATAATGTTATGTTGGCTATAAATAATATTGCCCGTTATGAAGGAGATTTTGTAACCTTATGTAATTTTATATAACATTATGTTGTCTATAAATAATATTGGGTGTTACCAAGGAGATGTTAAAAATTTTAATTATCAATCGAAATAAACCAGTAACAACAATCATTTAAAAAAACATAAACTTCAAGCTCCTTCTCAAAGAGATGGATGGGCTAAATATGGGGAACAATACAATTCTATCTAAACAATTACAGGTGATGATCCTAGGGAAGCACAACCATGAAACTGAGACTCTTTACAAGGATGACATCACAATTACATCTCTCCTTTCATAATGTCTGATTCTATATTGTATCCACCAAACATATTCAATGTTAAACATAATAGATTGTTTTTATAGACTTGAATGGGAACATAATTGGAAAAACTAAATGTGAACAATGGCTATAGATTCATAGGATTGCACATGCGTAATCCTCCTCGAAAATGATTATCACACACCGTGTATGGGCCTGCTGAAAATGATTATCACCCACCTAGTATAGGCTTGCTATCGATATGTCTGTGTGGATTTCTCATCTATGTGAGGAGAAATATATGGTATCTCATCATCCCCTGGAATAAAGAAACCATTTAATATTTGCTCGGCCTTAACTAGAAGAATCATTTTTGGTAGAGAGCCTTTGAATCCTATTTTATCTCCATGAAAGGGATAGGGTTTTGCAAGTGAGCATTTTTCTCTTCATTTTATTATTGATATTTTGTGAGGTAAAAATAGAGTTCAATAGAAAAATTATTCTATTTTATTACAATGAATTGTACTGGTACATATACATCAATGGATCAATTTCAAGATCCTACAATTGAGCTGCAGATCCTACAGTCATGTTGCAGATCCTATAATCAAGCTACAGATCCTAAAAAAGGATAGGAAATAACCATCTATAGGATGGGAAAGAATCATAGAGAGAATAGGAAATAATCAGTTCATATCACAACACTCCCCCTCAAGCTGGTGCATAGATGTCACATATGCCCAACTTGCCCAAAAAATTTGACAACACTCGACTTGAAACTACTTTGATGAAAATATCGGCCAACTGATCCTCTGATCGAATCTTAGGCAAATCCACGATCTATTGATCCAACTTCTCCTTAATGAAGAATCTATCTACCTCCACATGTTTTGTTTGATCATGTTGAACAAGATTATGAGAAATATCACATGATGCTTTATTATCACAATACAGTGGAATTGTCTGCCTAGGCAGATAGTCCAAATATTTGAGGAGAAGTATTAGCCACAATGCTTCACATACTCCAAGTGCCATACTTCTAAATTTGTCCTCTGCACTTGATTGGGAAACAACATTTTGTTTTTTGCTTCTCCACGTAACAAGGTTACCTCCTACAAAGGTGAAATAACCTGAAGTAGAACGCCTATCATCGACTACTCCAGCCCAGTTAGCATCAGTATATGCATCCACACTTTGACAATCTTCATTTTTAGTGAATAAAATTCCTTTTCTTGGAGCATATTTCAGATATCTCAGAATGTGCATAACTACATTCATGTGTTGCTTGCTAGGATTATGCATAAACCGACTAACAATACTCAAGGCATAGGAAAGGTCCAACCTTGTGTGTGCTAAGTACATCAATCTTCCTACGAGTCTTTGGTATCTCCCCTTATCAACTGGTACCTGATCAGACCCAACACATAACTTCAATCCTTCTTCCACTGGTGTAATAGCGGGCTGACATGTTGACATACCAGTTTCCTGTAACAAGTCTAAGGAATATTTACTTTGAGATAGAAAAATCCCTTTATGAGATCGAGACGCTTCGATCCTAAGGAAATATTTCAAGGGGCCGAGGTCTTTCATTTTCAATTCTCTGGACAAGTAATCCTATAGAGCCTCCCTTTCTTCGGGATCATTTCCTGTAACCACGATGTCATCCACATATAAAATAAGTGCAGTTGTCTTACCCTGTTGTTTCTTCAAGAATAAAGTGTGGTCTAAGTTGGTCTGACAGTAACCAAAGGCTTTCATAGATTTTGTGAACCCTCCAAACCATGCTCTCAAATACTATTTCAACCCTTACAGTGACTTCTTTAATCTGCACACCTTCCGACTATGCATTTCTGGTATCATGGATCCTGGTAGGAGTTCCATGTAAAATTCTTTGCACCAATGGACATGTACAAAGGCGTTCTTCACATCAAATTGTTGTAATGGCCAACCCAAGTTCGCAATAGGAGACAACAAGACTCTTACTGTATTGATTTTAGCTACAGGTGAAAATTTCTCTGTATAATCGATCCCATAGGTTGGGGTGTATCCTTTTGCCACCAATATCGCCTTAAAGCATTCAATTGCACCATATGATTTGTACTTCACAGTGTAAACCCACTAACATCCGACTGGTTTCTTCCCTACTCAACGGTCAAAAAGCTCCCAGGTTTTATTCTCCTGCAAGGATTTCAACTCCTCATTCATAGTGGCTTTCCACCTTCGGTCAGCTAAGGCTTCGTGCACATTGTTAGGAATAGATATAGTAGATAGCTGATTTACAAATGACTAATTTGATTCTGACAAATGATGGTTAGACACATAATGACTCATGGGGTATTTAATGTTACTGGAAAGATCGGGTTCATATGTGGGTTTAGGAATACCACTGGTGTGATGTTGTTGTAGCTGTCTTCTAAATGGTTCAGAAGCATCCTCAGCAAGCGATTGGTTTGGTGTATCAGCTACCCATGGTGTGAGAGACTCGGACAGATATGGAGCCACAACTTCAGTTTCTGAGTGTTCATCACTACTTGGATTCAAAGTTAAACCACCCACATCCAATTCGCCTACTTCTTGATTCAGCACACTAGAGGGTTCCCCTACATACAGGATGTGAACAGCCACATCTTCAGAGATGTGATCATCATAGTCTAGAGTCTGAATTTCCTTCTGGTACTCCCCCTGAAGTTCAGGCTCAGCAGAAAAATACATCGAGTCTTCATGAAAAGTTACATCTAATGTAATAAACATTCATTGGGTTGGAGGATGATAGCATTGGTACCCCTTTTGATAAGTGACATATCTGAGAAGGACACATTGTAGCGCTCGAGGAGACAACTTGTTGCACTGATGCTTATGAAGGTGTACAAAAGCTACACAACCAAAGATGTGAGGAGATAAATTTGGGATGGCTGGAGCAACGATTACTTCAGTGAGAGCCTGAGATGGTGTTTGGAAATTAATAGTGCTAGAGGGTACCCGGTGGATCAAATATGCTATAGAGGTAAGTGCTTCTCCCTAATATGATAATGGCATATCAGCTTCTATCAATGAAGCACAGACAACCTCCAACAAGTGGCGGTTTTTTCTCTTGGCCACACCATTCTGCTGAGGTGTATTGGGACAAGTAGTTTCATGAATAGTTCTATGTGCTTCCAGATACTGTTGAAGTTCAGAACTCAAATATTCTCATCCATTGTCACTGCAGATAACCTGAACTTGTGCATTGTACTAAGTACGAACCATTTTATAAAATTTTTGAAATAACAAATTCACTTCACTTATAGACTTCATCAAGCACACCAAAGTCATCCTTGTACAATTGTCAATAAAAGTAACAAACCAATGTGATCCACCAAAGTTAGTGACTTTGGACGGATGCCAAACATCAGAATGTATGACCATAAAAGGAACTGGACTTTTATTCAAATTTAATGGAAATGAAGCACGATGGGTTTTTGCAAGTTTACAAACATCACAACGAAAACTAGAAACATCAAATTTTACAAATAAAATAGGAAATAATTTCTTCAGGTAACCAAAGGAGGCATGCCCCAAACGTCGATGCCATAACCAGATTTCATATTTCTTCTTCTCCCCCTCAGAGCCATCCACTGTTAAATCTTGATGTAACTTGTCTGAACTCTTTGACACTAAGTCCAAGTAATACATCTTTCCTCGCCTAACACCACAACCAATCGTTTGCCTTGTTCATATGTCCTTAAACACACAAAAACCAGGCCAAAAAATTACAATACAAAGTAAGGTAGTGGTGATTTGGGAAACTGACAACATATTATAATCCAAAGATAGAACAACTAAAATCGAATCTAGATTTAAAGTATCAGTGAGCGGTAAATACCCTTCTCCAATAATTGGGGCTGAAGAGACATCGACAGTGGAAACAAATTTTTGTGCAAATGGTTTAAGAGGTGGACCTATCTAGAATCAAACGTCATATGATCCGTAGCACCGGAATCAATTATCCATGCACTATTAGAAATACGTGTAGAAATATTTAAAACCTTACCACCATTACCTGTCGCTGCTGCTAATGCTGAGATCTAACCAGCAACACCATCCACTGTTTTTGTTTCGACAACTACAGCACTCGAGGTCCTCTTGGAATTCTTCTTCCATGAATCGCGGCTATGATCCCACCATTCTTGATAACCCACAAGTTCAAAGCAGTGGCTCTTGGTATGACCAGTTTGATTGCAATGGCTGTATTTGTAGGTGGATTTATCGGCACCATCAGTGTTCTTACGCTGGCTTTGGGAAGATCGGTTCTGATTAGACCAATTTCGAGTCACCATGGCTGAAGCTTCAGATTTTTTTGGTTCTCCATTCATCATTGCGAGTGGAACGGATTCACGGCGAACCAAAACATAACATGCTTCCAATTCGGGGATAGGATCCTTTCTCAAAATTTCACCATGGATTTGTTCAAATTCTCCATCTAATCCAACAAGAAAAATATGCACCCTTTGTTGCTGAATTGATTTTCGGCACGATTAACATCATTCTCACTTTCCATAATCACCTTATCATGATGATCCAACTCACAAAAGATCTCGGTTAATTCTCCATAATACACCGAGAGTGTTCTGCCATTCTGTTTCACAGAGAAGGCCCTCTGATTCAAGACAAACACCTGCAATTCATCTGCTGCATCATAAAAAGCTTTTGAAAGAGCTTTCCAAATATATCGAGTGGTGGGTGAGTGAATATATCGCTTCATGATTTGTGGGGACATAGACACCAACAACCATCTCTTGACTTTTTGATTGTCTGCATACCACTTCTCATATCCATCATCCTTCTCGGTAGGTGAATGTGAATTACCACGAATGAAAGAGAGTTTCTCCTTCTCACCAATATGCATCTCCATGATTTGAGACCACAAATCATAGTTTGTTTCATCGAGTACAATCCCTGCATTGAACTTCAAATTGAATAATAATGGGAGGAGATTTGGTCCCAGATGTTTTAGAATCTTAGTTGCCCATGGTTCAATGGAGAGTATTATTGATTTAAGCTTCTTGGCTCTAATACCAAGTTCAAAATAGAGTTCAAGAGAAAAATAATTCTGTTTTATTATAGTGAATTGTACAGGTACATATAAATCAATGGATCAATTTCCAGATCCTACAATCGAGCTGTGGATCCTACAGTCATGCTACATATCCTATAATCAAGCTGCGGATCGTTAAAAAGGATAGGAAACAACCATCTACAGGATGGGAAAGAATCATTGAGAGAATAGGAAAGAATGGGTAAGAATAGGAAATAATTAGTTAATATCGCAACATTGTGATCGCCAGAGATGATTAAAAATTACAGCTATCCCCTCAAATAGATATAACATTACTAGGGTCTTACTAGGATCTTTAGAATCATTCGACCTTAAATGGGAGCCATTGAGTCATATATTTCCGACATTGAAAACGACAAGGTAATGTGGATGGACACCAGAAGTTAACAGGGTTAGTTAGGACTGTGGCATAAGATCAAGATCAAGATACAGGGAGGTATGTTTCAAACTTTTCCGAATCGAGTTTTAAATCTTAATGAGATATGAATAAGGTTAAAATGATAGGCATTCCAAAGATTTTCCAGGTTTAGGCATTCCAAATATTTTGTTATTACTTACATTTTCATATACCAGCTTTTGTTATTTCATATATTTTCACATACCATCAGGGTTACATTCAATTTGAGTTTCATATACCACCAATTCAATTTCATATATCATCATGGAAATGACAGGTTAGAAAGATAGACATTTCAAAGATCTTTGAGACTTCAGCTTTATCTATTACATTCATTTTTATACAATAACAAGCTTAAAAATATAGAAATTCCAAAGATTCTCCAAGCTTCAGCTTTAGTTATTACATTCATTTTCATATACTATCATAAAAATGATAAAATATAAAGAATAGGCATCGTAAAAAAATCAGTTTCAGCACATTCGTTGTCATATAATCTGATGAAAATGAAAAAACAATTAAAAAAAGACATATCATTCGGTTGATTCTATGAATAACATTGAAACCTAAAAAAATACTATGCATTTCATTTCATTTCTTTCCCTTTGGTATGAATTAAATTAATAAGTTAATCATATAAACTATCCAAATATACATATCCGAAAAGCCTTTTTTTTACAAACACCCATGAGGCGTTTGTATATAACTGGGCAATATTTCTTTTTGCTTTAAGAAACTTGGCAAGACAGAGGTTGTTATACATTGACCATTTAACATTGTATTCAAATAAAAACATCCCTGATCTCTTTGGGTACATGTTTACATTTGTTTCTACGAGAAGCAACAACATATACAACGAAATTGAGTAAGATCGAAACAACCCACAACCAAAAGTAGTAGTCCAAGTGGCCTTCATTCAAGTTATTGGGTATCAATCCAACATTCCCTCTGGTGATGATAAGCATTACAACAATAACTAAAACCGAACTAAAATAGTTACCGAATGCCGTACTAAGATGGGACAGAGCACTGCAAATGGTGCCAATGGCATCGGGTGCCTCTTCATGGAAGAAGTCCAGTTTCCCTGCCAATACAAATGACTCTGCAATACCTGGCAATAAATACTGTGGTATCTGCCACAAAATGCTTAAAGGTACTGGTGTTTCCGCGTCATGAACCAAATTGTGACTTTTCACAACTTGTAACCTTTTGCTTCAAGGATTGCAACGCACACCATAGAAAGCATGGCTAATAACTTACCTAAACCCATTCGTTGCAACTCAGAGAATCCCTTTTCATTTCGCTTCAATTTTCACATTGCTAGCGTGATACAGGTTACACTGTTGAACATATGCAGTGAAGCATCAAGTATATTGAAATGGCAACAGTGAAGCATCAAGTATATTGAAATGGGAACCAATGCTAGTGTCCTTTGTCTTGCCTTGTTCCACGAACATGGTGCGTGCCTGGGCGTATGCTGACGTATATATTATCATTGTTGCCCATATGGGCACAATTCGAATCAATATTTTCACTTCTTCCACCTGGTTACTGTACAAATCGTCCAACCATTGCAGAATTCACCAGTACCACTCTGTCTCATCATCTCCTATTGTTGACGGCCTTATCTAAACACTTGCAAAATACTTTAATATTTAAATATCAAACCAGTCATAATGGGGCTCTTAAATTAGCCAAGTGAGTAGATTTCAAGTATTATAGGGTTAAGAAGGCAGAATGAACTTTGACATAAGCAAGTAGGGTTTAGAAGTTACAAAAGAAAACCTAATAGTAAATTAAGAATTTACAAAAATATACCAATTACAAAAATATATATGAAACCTAAACACATGTGTACCATTCACTATCCATTAAAATAAAAATAGAATTTATTTATTTTTATTTTAAATTAACAAATTATAAATAAATAAAATAAAAACAAAAACAGAATATCGGAGATGTTGTAATGTTCTTACCTAACAAAATAATAAAAACTAAAAAATTGAATTATCCGCAAAAAAGTGTTGCCTTTGCACATGGTTTTAGCCTCCTAAACAACCCATGGTTTCATTCTACATTGTTTAGGAGGGCCTTGCAAATGGTTTTAAGACCATGTGCAATCCGTCCTAAACAACACATGGTTTTAGGAGGGCCTTGCATATGGATTTAAAACCATGTATGGGGAGATGTTGTAATATTCATTCCTAACAAAATAAAAAGTAATAAAAAATATTACATGTCAGCCATAGATAATATTAAATATTAATAATAAAAATATTATATGTGGTCCTTAAATAAAAAGACTTGTCTATGGTTTGAATCAAATCAAGGACTATAAACGACACACCAAAGTTGATAGGTCATTGAGTGCAACACCTAAGAAAATGTTTGCACCTAAGAGATTTGATCTCTCTTGGCATTTGATAGAGCCTAGGGTTTGGATTTAGGCTGGTTTAATATAAATTTGGACATATGTATCATAAAAAAACTACTTTTTTGTTCGTATTTTCAACATATCTCCATGTGTTTTAACTCAATTTTTGATCGAGAGAGCTTGTTGGATGCGGAATTTAATTTAGCATCCAATGAGTACCACTCTTGATACTTTTGATGGACCCCGCTACTCCAAAAACAAGAAATACCTGAAAAAACGTGATGATCACATCATCATCACGTTTTTTTTAGTTATTTCTTATTTTTTTGGTAGCGAGGTCCATAAAAAATATGCAGAGTGGGTACTCGTTGGATGTGGAATTAAATTCTGCATCCAATGAGCTCTCCCGATTGAAATTTGAGTAAAAACACTTGGATATATGTCAAAAATACGATAAAAAAAAATAGTTATTTTCTTTTCTTCCTCCAAAATTAATAAATATTATTTTATTATTTTAACTATTATTTTATTATTTTCCTTAAGTGGCCCATTTTGAGTTTAAATTTCCTCTAATACTCTATTAAACTCATTTAGATAATATGCTACCAATGAGCCATTCTTCCCTTAGATGATAAACATTTTTTTTTTTTGAAAACTTTATTTATTGTTGATTTAGTCTTATGTAACTTCCCAATTTTCTCCGAAGAGATTCTATGGTTTTTTTTCAGCGACATTGAAGAGGGCAGTGGTATCATGGAAAACATGAATTATAGATATCATATTTCATGTTACTATGTTTTTCAAAACATCTCTCAAGACCGAGATTACTCATTTTGATCCAACAAATTATCCATTTTCATCTTCCATGGGGAGAAATTATTTCCATCAAATTTCTCAATATCAAACTCGATAAAGCCTATAGTCATTATTGCAGCTCTTACTCATAAAAATTCATATTCTTGTAAGTTTTCTAGTTTTTGATACTAGATATTAGTAAAGTATAGAAAAAAAAACATACAACAATAAAAATAGAACACAATATTTACATGGAAACCATATTTTTCATAGGTAATAGTATGTGAAAATGATAACTTCAAGCTTTTATTATTACTTAAAGGTGAATCCATGGAGACAGGTAGCACTTTTTGGCCAAAAGTGATGGTGAAAATTCATTTTTTTACTCATTCATTAAATGGGAGCCCTCAAAACTCATATATGTTTTGCAAATTTTAACAAGCAACAAAGAAACAATTTGTATTGAGTTATGTCATCTTTAAACCTATAGTTTTAAAAAAAGTATTTAAGATGTCAAAATTGCATTTAGTGATAGGATTGTTCTTGTAAATTTTTGCAAAAGTTTGCAAATGTCTTGTGTGCATGCAAATTAATTTAGTGGTAAATGTCACAAGTGAAAATTAATTTAGTGTGAACATAATGTACACAAAATGCACTAGGGTGCACATATTCATTTTTTTTATTGATGATGGAAATTTATATATTTTCTTCATTTTTCAAACTAACCGTTGGAAATTTTAAATGCATTTTGTACACGTGTGTGCACATAAACTTTTCTACTCATTACAAAATTGAAAAATAAAAAATACCCCTTTGAAGAGCATGTGTTGGTTTCGGGTGTATATATGTTTTGAAATTTTTTTGTTGTGTTTTTTTTTATGTTATTTATTTATAATTGTGTTGACTCAAAGTTGTAGATGGTTTTTTAGGTGTAATTTTTAGACGAAAATAACAAAATGTTATCATATGAACTCAAAATCACGCAAACTTTATGCCACTAAATAGGTGATTATATGACGAATCTATTGGTATGAAGTATGCCATCTAAAGTGTATCATAGGTTAGGTTTTCGGTATACTAAAAAGAGTAAGAAAATAATATTAAAAAATGGGGACTAAAAGCCTGATTTAAAGCCCTCACTTAAGGTAAATATCTCATTTGAGATGTTTAGAAAGCTTAATCTAGTGTTTTAGTGCAATTTTCAAATAGATTGATCAGGAGTTAAAGTGCACTTCAGTGGAAACTCGATCGAGCTAGTGTCAGGATTAATATATTAGCTCAATCGAGCTTTTAAAAAGCTTGATCAAGCTTATATTTTATCACTTTTTTGAATCTCTTCTATTTCCTTTCCTCTTGTTATACTCGTGAGCAAAGATGGCATGTAATTATAATATATATAAATTTAACAATTTAAAACATATCATATTTAATATAAAGGTTATTAATATTGAATAATATTTTTATAAAAAAATAGTTAACATTAAAATCATATTATGTAATATTATTTTTTTAAATATTAAATATATAATAAAAATAATTTTAAAATACAATTATTAATTTAAAAAATTTGCTAGTTTAAATATCTAAATAAACAATAGAAATTAAAAAAAAATTGGTATGAAAAAAAATTGGTTAAAAACTACTTAAGAAAAAATCCGAGGATTTCACTAACCAAACATACCTAAATAATACAACTTTATTCTTAAAGCATTGTTTAAACATCGAGCATGACTTTATTTCTAAAATGGTTTTGTACTTTCATACCTAAATAATACAACTTTATTCTTAAAGCATTGTTTAAACATCGAGTATGACTTTATTTCTAAAATGGTTTTGTACTTTCATCTTAAAGATGCATTTTTTGCTAACATGGTTTACAATTTTGTCATAAAAATTTGCTTAGCGAGTTGGACGAAACAAAAGGACCCTCGAGAATGAATCTTTTGAAAAATAAGGAAATAATCAACACCAGAATTGGAATCGAAATATCGTTTTTTTTAATTAATTAAATATACTTATAAATGTAAAAAAATAAATATTGTAACGAGGTGTGTAGTTAATTAAAGATACTTATATGTAAAAAACTACATGTAATTCTTAAAAAAATTATGTTTGTTATGAAGTAAATTGGGGTTTACAATCATTTATTGCATGATAATGTTTATTATGCACATCCACATTAAATAGACTATAATACAAATATATTTGAAATACATGTATTCAAGTTTAACAGAGAGGGAAAGGTCATGGAATCATGTAAATAACATTTCCAATTTCTTTGGAAATAGGCAACCATTTCTTGGAATCCTACTCCTTTCAATCTCCTGCTAGACCAATGGAGCTGTTTTTCAAAAATGGATGTAATTATGGAGAAAACATGTTTTGGAAAATGGGGCTATTAGATGACCTTAGTCAAAGCATTCCTGAGTTTATTTCCTCTTATTACCACTAAAGAACGTATGGAATCATGCAACCTTCTTCTTATTGCCTTGATTGTTTGACATGGTACTATAAAAAATAAATGATCCTTCATCATCCCATTAAGGTCTCTTTGCATCATACACCACCCTATTTATCTCCTATACTTTGTTAAACCAACCAAGATCGTTTGTGATAAGAATGTGATTATATACACCACAACACTCATCCCGGGTCGATATCTTGATAATCACATCCACACCCACTTCAAATATTGGTTTAAGGTTTTTGGCAGTCCAAATATAGTAGTGAGAATTTCATCTAAAAAATATACCCGTCAAGTTGTTGTCTTTAAAAATAGATCTCGTGACCTTCGTAAACAAAAAAAATTGTCAAAGTTAACTGATTGTCGATAACTATATTTAAATATTTTTCCATCCAACTTGGAATAAGAGTACCTCTAGTAAATATTAGAGACACAATACCATTTTGTATCGAAATTCTGAGACTCAAAGGCATTGCACCCAACAGAAGTAAGCAGACACCTTCATTGTCTAGGGTGGCTTCCTGATGTGCAACACCATATGCAACAACTTCATTCGGGTTTATATTTTTGAAGACTTATTTTCCATCAAATAATTCTGGGAGGGGTTCATACACCTTTGGAATGCAAGTGGAGACTCCTATCAATACAACTTCACCAATTTTATCTTTACTCATAGTGGTATATTTGACGCATTACTTCATGATTTGAATGAACTCTTTGAACAATCAGCATTGACATATTCAAACTTGGCTATTGTAATATTTATATAAAATCTATTCCTTTGAAAAGCACGTTAATAACCATCATGGTTTCTATAATGCAATCCATACTTCTTTTGGTCCACTCAGGTAAAAAATTATAACCATCTTCTTTTTATTGCACTCTATGTTCAACCCATAAGCTATAGTTATACTTGAGGGTTCATTTATAATTCGCATGAGCTTAAGGACCACAATAAAAGAAACATCTTTGGTAGCCTTCCTTTGCGAATTGCTAATATAGGAAAGCACTATGATGATAATGCTCTTGACATAATATTTGATATATTTTTCTACTGTTTTTTCCATAATTGCATGTCATTCTACATAGGGCAATTATTCAATCACCTTCCTATAAGTATTTTTACATTGAATATAGTGTTATGCGGTTTGGTTGCGATATGATACTTTCCACCATTGCCAACAAGCCCTTGATTATTAACAATAATTTCAACTCTATCATACTACCAAACTTCAATGCAATTGCAAGATATTCCAAGATCAATACCAATTGCCTTATCTTTACCTTTGACATCCATATCTCATCAGAACTAAATAGGTTCCCATGTTTTATCAAAAGGAAAGAGCATAAACCTTGAACCTTGCAAGTAAGTTTACCAATGGAGTGAAGTGTAGTACTATGCGGTATGGAATTTAAAGTTTATGCATTAAAAGTAAGAAATGATCAAACTACACCTACATAAACACTAATTATTGTTAATTGGGATATGCAATTAATTGGAATTTATTATTGGGTATGTGTTATGTTATTTGCATGTGTGTGGGTGGGGCGAGGGCCAGGGGGGGGGAAGACGGTGGGGTACACTTCTCAATGGCATTCGTGCAAGTTATGTTTGAGAATTTTCTAAAAATATGCAATTTAATCTTGGTTTAAGGGATTTGGGTCTATTTTATAATCTAGGTTAATGGATTAGGGTATTGGATGTTGCAAAATACCTATATTGTATTATGAGTTATCTTCATAATGAGAATGAGAAAATAGGCATTATGGCTCAAAGTTTTATTGGTTTTCATGGTTAAGGATTTCTAGGGTATATCTCTTCGTTTTATGTGTTAGTTCTCTGGTTTAATCTACGTTTGTATTAAAATAATTTTTATGCTTTGCTTCTCTCAATAGGTTTGAAATGTACATGTTGTATTATAGATCGATTATTGACATAAGGGGGATGCCTTTGTTGATGAGGATTCAATGCAATTGATAGATCTTAGGTCTCTTATAAACATGGTTTTAGTGGGAGATTTGTAGATTGATTTATGCATTGAAAGAGAATGATGAGCAATTTGAGAATTGTAACGACACTCCATGGGGTATGAAAAAAATACTAAAACTAATATACACATATATCATAAAATCTAGATCGAATTAGACTACGAAAACCAAAATTTTCTTTTCTAAAAGATAATACAAACAAATCATATATACACAGGTTAAAGACACTTTAGATGCCACATGATACTGGAATAAATGGGAAACTCTGACTTCATGTGACAATTAGGGGTGCTTCCCTAACTTATTTGAAGATGAAGTAAAAAGATAAAAGATAGGTAATTGAATCAGCTTTCATAATATATAGCATTTATGCAAACAAAATGTGTGTAAATGATTATAAAATTATTTTTCGTGAAAGTGGGTTTTCAATTTTTCAGCACATCTTAACATATATGTTTGTGTGGGTGCAACAATATATGAGGTAAATGATGTCCATTTGGGATAAAATATCGCATACATATAAAGGACATATGCGCCTAGTGCAACACTATTTATTCGGAATTTTTCATGAATGATTTTTTATTATTATTAATTATTGAAGTCAGAAAAGCTTGAATTTAAAACCTTATGTGCGGGTGCAACACTTTAGTGGCAAAAATTAATGAAATCCTTGATTTCTTAATATAAGATCGTATATATTGATCTCATCTAGTGCACCATATATGTTTTTTGGGAAATGGTGATGGAAATCAAAAGTTATATAACAAACAATTGATGTATGTATTTTCAAAAACTAATGGGTGTCATTTAGAAAAATAATTATAAATAAATAAAACATAGTTTTGAAGGAAAAAACTACATATTCATAATCGTCATTTCATACTCTACAATATCCTACATTTTCATAAAAAAATATTGTGTATGTCATATCAAAACATGCCATCTAAACGGAGCATATTGATAGAGTTCTAAATGACAAGCAATAGCCCTGGTTGATTTGTCCTAGCCAATAGGTTTGGTATTCCGAAGCTGCTTCCAAACCTAATGCCAAACCTTAATCCCGCCAATTATTTAAATTTTAAAATAATGCATATGCGATATAACACATATGTGATATAGCTTATTCATATCGCATATGCGATATGAATAAGCTATATCACATATGAATTATAGCTATTAATATTGCATATGTGAGTCAGCGCATATGCGATATTAATATGCTATAACACAGATGCGATATATAGAATTATGTTCAGAGCTAATTTATGTGGCATGGATTCTAGATTCATAATGTTACTAGCTACCTTGAAGTTGTATGGGTGGTGGGTTCCCACTATAGATTACTTCATGGAAGTTCTCTAATGTTGCTAGCATAATTGAACTAGGTAAATTATAATGGTGCTATAAGTAAATTTTAACTAATTTGATTTTGTCCGAATGCATCATTGTTCATCACCCTCATCCTCATCATCATCACCACCCTCATCCTCATCCCCATCATCATCGCCCTCATCCTCATCCTCATCATCATCATCATATAGTCATCCTCCTCCTCCTCCTCCTCTTCATCATCATTGTTCATCATCATCGTCATCACCATCCCCCTCATCAGATTCATCATCATCATCATCACCCTCATCCTCATTAGCTTCATCGTCACCCTCATCCTCATCATCATCCTCACCCTTATCCTCCTCATCCTCATCATCACCCTTATCCTCATTATTATCATCATGGTCATCATCATCATCATCATCATCACCATCATCCTCATTAGCATCATCATGGTCATCATCATCATCATCATCATCATAACCCGCATCCTCATCCTCATCCTCCTCATCATCACCCTCATCCTCATCAGCATCGTCATGGTCATCATCATAATCATCATCATCATCATCATCATCATCACCCTCATCCTCATCCCCATCATCATCATCATCATCCTCATCCTCCTGCTCCTCCTCCTCATCATCACCTTCATCCTCATCAGCTTCATCATGGTCATCACCATCATCATCATCATCATCATCATCATCATCCTCATCCTCATCCTCATCTGCATCATCATCATCGTCAACCTCATAATCATCATCACCCTCATCCTCATCATCATCATCATCACCCTCATCCTAATCATCATCATCATGGTCATCATCATCATCATCATCATCATCACCCTCATCCTCATTAGCTTCATCATGGTCATCCTCCTCCTCCTCATCATCATCACCATCATCATCCTTGTCCTCATCAACCTCATCATCTCGTCAACCTCATCATCATGATCACCCTCATCATCATCATCACCGTCATCATCCTCATCCTCATCCTCATCATCATGGTCATCATCATCATCATCACCCTCATCTTCCTCCTCCTCTTCATCATCCTCATCCTCATCCTCATCATCATCATCATCATCATCATCACCCTCATCCTCATTAGCTTCATCATGGTCATTATCATCATCACCCTCATCCTCCTCATCATCATCATGGTCATCATCATCATCATCACCCTCATCCTCATTACCATCACCATCATCCTCATCCTCATCCTCATCCTCATCATCATCACCCTCATCCACTTCAAATTCATCATGGTCATCATCCTCATCCTCATCCTTGTCATCATCATCACTGTCATCCTCCTTTTCCTCCTCATCACCCTCACCCTCATCCACATTATGATCATCATCATCATCATGGTCATCATCATCATCACCCTCATCCTCATGGTCGTCATCAACATCATCATGGTCATCATTACCATCCTCCTCCTCCTCCTCCTCCTCATCATCATCCTCCTCATCATCACCATCATCCTCATCATCATCTTCATCGTCACCCTCATCCTCATCATCATCATCACCCTCATCAGCATTGTTCATCACCCTCATCCTCATCATCATCATCACCCTCATCAGCATTGTTCATCACCCTCATCCTCACCATCATCATCATCTTCATCGAAAGCCTCATCCTCATCATAATCAACCTCGATCCTCATCATCATCATTCATCACCCTCATCATCATCGTCGTCGTCGTCGTCATTGTCGTCGTCACCCTCAACCTCATCATCATCATCATTGTTATCATTCTCCTCATCATAACCATCATTGTTCACCATCATCTTCACCATTGTCATCATCCTCATCATCATCACCATTTTTGTCCTCATTATCATCATCATCACCATCCTCGTCGTCATCATCATCATCATCATCCTTCATCCTCACCATCACCATCACCCTCATCCTCATCATCATCCTCATAGTCATCATCCTCCTCCTCATCACCATCATTGTTCACCATCATCTTCATCATTGTCATCATCCTCATCATCACCATCACCCTCATCCTCATCATAGTTGCCATCCTCCTCATCATCACCATCATCATTCACCGTCATCGTCATCGTCACCCTCATCCTCATCATCATCATCATCATCATCATCATCCCTCATCCTCATCATCACCATCACCCTCATCCTCATCATCATCTTCATGATCATCATGATCATGATCATGATCATCATCATCCTCATCCTTATCGTCATCCTCATCCTCATCATCATCCTCATCGTCATCATCATTGTTTATCAGTGTCATCCTCACCATCATCAACACCCTCATCCTCATCATCATCGACACCCTCACCCTCATCCTCATTGACACCCTCATCCTCATCATCATCGACACCCTCACCCTCATCCTCATCGACACCCTCACCCTCATACTCATCATCATCATGCTCATGGACACCCTCAATGTTCATCACCCTCATCCTAATCATATCTAGATAAATGTAAATTACACATTTTCATTGAGCACTAAATCGCATATGTGATATATCGGGAATGCGTTATGGAAAACATGTAGAACCTTGTCCGTTCATTAAAAAGATGGAATTCAATATCGTATATGCGATATATCGTAGGTGTGTTATATCACATATGCGATATAAGTTTTATAGAAAATGTAGGGTGGCGTCGTGTTGGCCACCTTTAACATATCAAAAGACATAATTAGTCTGAACCCGCGCATAGAGAACTGTTGGACATGCAAATTTTTATCATTACTTACATAATTGCATAGTTTTGTACAGGTTTGGGTGGATTTCAATGGGGAATGTATGTAATAGAGGAAGAAAGTCAGCAAGGAAGGTGCTTACACCGGAAGAAGCAAAAAATAAAAAACAAAAAAAGGAAGATTCAAGAAATCATCTCCATTCATTACAGGAGCAAATAGTTCCCATTCCCCCTCAAGAGATACCTGACATAGAGGATAAGGAAGATAATGCAACATTAAAAGAAGATGGTTATACAGAAGTTGATATTATTCATGCATTAGTAGATAGACAATCTTGTGAATATTTCAATAATTATGTTACTCTCGATGTAAATGTGACTTAGCAACAACCATGTTCGGTGGTTCCATCTTCTAATCGAAGTTGTGAGCCGGTAGTGGATGTAAACATCACTCCAGCTTTTCAAACGGCAATAAATTTTTCATCAAAACGAAGGAGAACTCCTAAACGAATACAAGTGGATGAGAGCACATTGACTTCCATGGAAGGTAAGGTGGCTAAACGCACTATCCTTCATCATTCTTCTCAAATAATGAAACAATATTTTGATAACAAATCTGAAGTTGGTAAATGCCAACTATTTTTAGCTTTGCTTAAATCTAGAAATATGGAAACTGTTAGAAGAAATTTAGGCATAACAACAATGAAGTATATGGAATCAAGTAATCACATTGTAAATCTCTTGCTGCTGCATTCACATCGATTGGTAAAAAAACTCGTTCAAAAGACTGTAATGTGGCTCGTCATGTATTGGCTGAATCAATTGTATGTAGATCCACAAGACAACGTCGTTTACTTAAATGCACATCAGAAATTGTTCCTTTACACCCAAAGACACTTAAAAAAAATTCAGTAAGAAGAGACAACCTTGATGTATAGGGACAAAATGGAAACATTATGGGCATTTAGCGGTAGGTTTCCCCGCAAAGACATGAATTTAGTCGAAGCAGTGAAGGGCCTAGTGCAAACGTTTTGGCATGATAAAACCAGGAATTTTTCTAACATGAAGGATGTGTTAAAACATTGTAGGGGTTCTCATCACACTAAACCTCATGTTAAGCATTATCTTGACATGACACAAACTCAACTGTTCGATATGTTTAAAGTTTCCCATGTAGAGCTAAGGCTCGCGAAAAGATCTTTTAAAAAATGCAAGCCTTGGTATCTTAGAATCAATACCATCCGAAGCACTTGTTGTTGTAGATACCACATAGAGTTTGACATATATTACCATACATTTGCACATATATGTCATTTTTTTCATCCTAACCATGTGCAGGAATGCTCAAGTACAGTACCACCAATGTCATTCAGAGATTGCATCCATAGCATCATGTGTCAAAGGAAAGATGGGCAGATACATTACTTAAAACATTGTGTAGACGGTTCTTGCAACAATTGTGGTGGGCTATTCTTATGGTCTGATTGCGTCCATGAAAGTGAAGATCAAGCATTCAGGAATGCAATTGTTGAGAAGCAGAACTATCAGTATGAGACATATGAGCTAAATGATGGGAAAGAAAGCAGGAAGATTAAATTGGTGACTTCACAGGTAAATTCTTTAATATTGACAAATTAATATTCATGTACACACATTTTTTATGTGGTTTATTGACATATTAATATTCATGTACCAGGTGCGAGTATGTGATTTTATTCTAGAGTTTCGTGGAAAGATCCAACAGTATATTCAACATGTCGATATGGCACGGTGGTAATATGAGCAATTCAGAATATGCTGGGACACCATCCCTCTCAGAAAAATACTATCGATGGTTGACTTTGCTGAAAATTACATCCTCCAACCACAAAATGAAATTCAAAGTCAATACTATCACTCAGAGTAGGTGAGCATAATGGTGCATATCATGTATCGACATGGGCAAGATAGCAGTGAAGAGAAACATGTGATACTGAAAGAAAGTCACTTCTACATAAGTGACGACCGGACCCATGACATCCATTACGTGCAACATTTCATGAAATTATTCTATGACCACGTGATAGCTATGGATATACCATTTTATCGTCATTTAATTTGGTTAGATGGTTGTGCTGGACAGTTCAAGAATGCACATGTATTTGAATGGTTGTGTTTGTTGCACCTAAAATACAAGGTGCCACATGTATGGAACTACTTTGAAATTGGTCATGGAAAATAAGAGCACGATGGTGCTGGTGCATGCATTTAAACTGCCCTTCGAAGGGAAGAGATCAAGTTTAC
Source organism: Pseudotsuga menziesii (assembly GCA_001517045.1). Classification (NCBI taxonomy): domain Eukaryota; kingdom Viridiplantae; phylum Streptophyta; class Pinopsida; order Pinales; family Pinaceae; genus Pseudotsuga; species Pseudotsuga menziesii. The sequence continues at coordinate 20,497 of LPNX011153487.1, read as the reverse complement.
AGGTGCTTGGCTTCGAGATGCTGCATCTATAGTCCAATGGTGTGCATCTTTCATGGGAGAACAAGCAACAAGGAAACACTTAAGGCGAAGAATATTCTGGGAGGTTACAAATGTGGACCGATCACAAACACCTCAGGTGAACACAGTGCATGGAACTTGACAGTTTCATTTAATTAGAAGCTCAGACAACTCGGCCCTACAAATTTGTACAAGATTGAAGGCTTGCTTTTGCAGTTCCTGTAGCATCGGTGAATCAGGTGATTGTGAGCATACTGATACCGTTGATACATGGGATCGAGTGACACTTGGCACCAATTTCAATGGGGGTAATGAAATAGACCATTTGGAATATGATTAGACACATATTTATAGAGACTATGATCACATATCAGATCTCATACAAGCAAGTGCATGAGTAGTACCTAAATAAGGAAATGTATTTATGTATCGTTTGCTCGACGTTTGTATAATTTAATTTATGTATAAATTAGAAATGCAAGACCTTATTTAGAAAATGCACTGTTAACTCGACCTATTTCCTTTCATAGGTTAGATATATGCAGTAGTTGCCCCAAAAAACAATGAATGGGGTTCTGACTATTGGTTAGCACATTTCTTAGAGGGGAAATAAACCCTTCTAGAACCTGTTACAGATGATGAAAATATTGAATTCCCAACTGACTCGATGGTTATAAAAGGGGAGTACTTGACACTTGCAGCACAATAGAAAAGGAAGGGTGGGTATGTATATTAGGATTATAGACCAGGAGCTATTGTATACTACTTCACCAACCTATTAGTTGGTATAAACATCAAGATCCACACACTTGCTCACAAAAATAGGTCACATCTATGATACTTGCTACCTCATATAGAGCACGAAATATTGATGGACACCATCGGCACCAGAGATGATCCGGATGGCCTACTTGTATGAGTGCATTGTCAGGTGCGTTATTTAAACCATGTTTGCACATTTTCATTGGGTTTTCTTTTCTTTCTTATGATGTTACTAATGTCTAGCCTTTCATGTGCCTAGGATACAAATACCATCTACGGCACATTGGAGGCACGAAGAATGGTGTCTTTAGAAACCACCAAATATAGTGCGGAAAATAACAAGCTCTCAAGTTGTTGAAATTTACATTTCTTGATGTTTTTAGTTTAATATATACATGTAATTACATTGCCATGTACAAATCAGAATCCAACTAGAGGCTTTCATAATCGCATGGACCAATTAGGGTCAAGACAAGGTATGAGATGGAACTAGAAACACATGAGATCACCAATATTAGGCTTTCATGAGTCACCAAGTTGCATGCTCCAACTAGGTTCAAGACAAGGTATGAGATGTCCAACTAGGGTTTGGTGAGCAATCTTGCAAGTTAGGAGAGGGAACTAGAAACACATGATCACCAATACTTGCATGCAACAACTAGGCTTTCATGAGTAACCAATTTCCATGCTCCAATTAGGTTCAAGACAAGGTATGAGATGTCCAACTAGGGTTTGGTGCACAATCATGCAAGTTAGGAGAAGGAACTAAAAACACATGATCACCAACACTTGCATGCACCACCTAGGCTTTCATGATTCACCATTTTGCATGCTCCAACTAGGGTCAATACAAGGTATGAGATGTCCAACTACGGTTTGGTGCGCAATCATGCAAGTTAGGAGAGTGAACTACAAACACATGATCACCAATACTTGCATGCACACCAACTAGGCTTTCATGAGTCACCAAGTTGCATGCTCCAATTAGGGTCTTGAGACAAGGTATGAGATGTCCAACTAGGGTTTGGTGCGTAATCATGCAAGTTATGAGATGTGCTTTATGAGACGGAACAAGGTATGAGGTGTGATTTTATTATGATTGTTAGTGGCATTGGTATGGGAAAAGAGAACTCAAAATCATCATAAAGTAATTAGTTCTTAATTCTACTTGAGAAAAAAACCATTCTTTTGTTCAAGAATTAATTTCTTGTTCAAGTATTTTCTCAAAAAATACACTAAACACATGTACATCTAATTATTTTCCCATGGTATCTTACATATCAAAGTAATGGGTTTCCTTGATGGTGCATATCAAAGTGATCCAAATTTTAGAATCACAGGGCATCCTAATTTTCTTTGATATGCATGTCAGTAAGTATAAAGTTGGAACTAGCATTGGAACTCGCAAGGTAGGAGATGTACAACTAGGGTTTGGTGAGCAATCATGCAAGTTAGGAGAGTAAACTACAAACACATGATCACCAATACTTGCATGCACCAACTAGGCTTTCATGAGTCACCAAGTTGCATGCTCCAACTAGGGTCAAGACAAGGTATGAGAAGTCCAACTAGGGTTTGGTGAGCAATCATGCAAGCTAGGAGAGTCAACTACAAACACATGAGATCACCAATACTTGTATGCACCAACTAGGGTTTCATGAGTCACCAAGTTGAGCATGCTCCAATTAGGGTCAAGACAAGCTATGAGACGTCCAACTAGGGTTTGGTGAGCAATCATGCAAGTTAGGAGAGTGAGCTACAAACACATGATCACCTTGATACTTGCATGCACCAACTAGGCTTTCATGAGTCACCAAGTTGCATGCTCCAACTAGGGTCAAGACAAGGTATGAGATGTCCAACTAGGGTTTTGTGCGCAATCATGTAAGTTAGGAGAGTGAACTAGAAACACACGATCAGCAATACTTGCATGGACACCAACTAGGATTTCATGAGTCACCAACTTGCATGCTCCAATTAGGGTCTTGAGACAAGGTATGAGATGTCCAGCCAGGGTTTGGTGCGTAATCATGCAAGTTATGAGATGTGCTTTATGAGATGGAACAAGGTATGACATGTGCTTTTATTATGATTGTTAGTGGCATTGGTATGGAAAAAGAGAACTCAAAATCATCATAAAGTAATTAGTTCTTAATTCTACTTGAGGAAAAAACCATTCTTTTGTTCAAGAATTAATTTCTTATTCAAGCATTTTCTCAAAAAGAACACTAAACACATGTACATCTAATTCTTTTCCCATGGTAGCTTACATATCAAAGACATGGATTTCCTTGATGGTGCATATCAAAGTGATCCGAATTTTAGAATCACAGGGCATCTTAATTTTCTTTGATATGCATGTCAGTAAGTATAAAGTTGGAACTGGCATTGGAATTGGCAAGGTATGAGATGCCCAACTAGGGTTTGGTGAGCAATCATGCAAGTTAGGAGAGTGAACTACAAACACATGATCACCAATACTTTCATGCACAAACTAGGCTTTCATGAGTCACCGAGTTGTGCATGCTCCAATTAGGGTCAAGACAAGGTATGAGATGTCCAACTAGGGTTTTGTGCATAATCATGCAAGTTATGGGATGTGCTTTATGAGACGGAACAAGGTATGAGATGTTCTTTTATTATGATTGTTAGTGGCATTGGTATGGAGAAAGAGAACTTAAAATCATCATAATGTAATTATTTGTACATGGTCATATGGGGGATTTGGCTAGGGATGAACTTAGTTCTTAATTGTACTTGAGGAAAAAACCATTCTTTTGTTCAAGAATTAATCTCTTCTTCAAGCATTGTCTCAAAGAGTACACTAAACACATGTACATCTAATTATTTTCCCATGGTATCTTACATATCAAAGTCATGGGTTTCCTTGATGCTGCATATCAAAGTGATCTGAATTTTAGTATCACAGGGCTTCTTATTTTTCTTTGATATACGCATGTCAGTAAGCATAAAGTTGGAACTGGCATTGGAACAAACAACTTTGGATAATTAATGGCCTCAATGCTCTTAAGAAAATGTGCTTTCAATGGTGGTGTAAAAACTCTATAGGTTTTTGTTGACTAGGATCTCACTATAAATTGGATGTTAAACAAGACCTAATTGTCAAATACTGCTACTCTTTAGTACATTTATTTTCGGCATGTTTTTGGGAACTAAACTAGGGTTTACTTCAACCAATTTAGGGTTTTTAGGGTACATGATGTATGTTAGAATGGTATTCAATGAACTCTAGTGTCATAGGGTATTGCAGGGTATGATATGGTATATATATTACACAGCGTGCATGACTTAGTGTTAAATGGTACATATTGTTAGTATGTTATGTTATGGTACATGTTATTGTATCATAGTATGGTATGATGTTAGTGTCGTAGGGTAATGTAGAGTATGTTATTGTGCATACATGTTAGAATTGTAGAGTATGTTAGTGTGTGTTACTGTGTGTAAATTAGGGTATGTTATTGTATGTTAGAATTGTATGATGTTAAAAAGTCGATGAGTCGTTTAAAGTCTTCCTTTAAGTATTGGAAATTGATTTAAGTTAGCACACATGCACGAACCACACATATCATTATATCACATAGGTGAACCACACATATCATGTTCCAAGACCAAGTCAACCATGATATCATGTTCTAAGATCAATTCAACCATATATATGTATAAATTTGAACCTTGCTTTATATTATATATGTATAAAAATAATGTTGTACAAAAATTGCCATGCCACATGGCCATAATACAAAATAGTGGATAAAAAATTACATCTGTGTGTACATATGAACAAAAAGATACATCTATGTACATGCCCCCTATACATTTTTTCTAGCTATCCCCCATTTTGCTTCCATTGCTAGAGTCTTCGGAGAAGTGTAGCTTTCTTTTGCATTTTCTCACTGGTGATCCCCATCGCTCAACAAGATGGATAGGTCTCATCAGTGGAGACTGTAGAAAAACCAACATTTGTAAGTTAATTTACCAACCTTTAAAAATTCTATGTACATTTGTTCAAATTCCAAAACCAAATTAACATTTCTACTTACTGTACGTGAGTAAGTAATCACGGGTCCTGGTGCCTCACTAACAGTGACCCTGATTGGGTGCTCTTCTTACACCACTTGCTCACTATCAGGCTATATATATATGCCAATGTCAACAAATATACATGTACCTTGAGGGAGGAGAGGGTCACCAATTTGGGTCTCTTCAAGCACCAAATCAGAGAAAGATATGTACACAAACATACAAAGAAAGTGATCTAGACATAAGCATACCTGTTGGCTTGTCAAAGGTGGGCCACCGGTTTGGTGCTCTTCACGCACCGGTGCCTCACTAGGGGCCTGCATATAAAGTAGCATATGTATGTCAATTTCATATAAAATAGTGAATCAGAGACATATATACTACCTGGAAGGAAAATGATGAACTACCAAAGAAAGAGAAACATACATACCTATTTGGGGGGAGGAGGTGGGTTGAAAACAACCTCGCTTTGGTGCTCTTCAAGCACCACTGTCACAAGAGGTTCCTACATAAAGTAACATATGTCAGAGCGATATGTAAGTTAGAAAATGATTTTTCCAAACAAAGTGAAACATAATTAAAATAATATTTCAAATAATACCTGTGTCTGCGAATCTACCTCTGCATGAGAGGGAATAGGCTGCGAGACAATATAATCATCTTGGGAAACCTGCATAAAACATGTTACATATCAAAATTAGGATACATATTGAATGTTACAATCAAGACATGTACACAAAAATACAAAGAAAGCGATCTACATAAACATACCTTCTGGCTCGTCAAAGGTGGGCCACCGGTTTGGTGCTCTTCACGCACTAGTGCCTCACTAGGGGCCTGCATATAAAGTAGCATATATATGTCAATTTCATATAAAATATTGAATCAGAGACATATATACTACCTAGAAGTAAAATTATGAACTACCAAATAAAGCGAAACATACATACCTGTTTGGGGGGAAGAGGTGGGTTGACAATGACCTCCCTTTGGTGCTCTTCAAGCACCACTGTCACAATAGGTTCCTACATAAAGTAACATATGTCAAAGCAATACAAGTTAAAAAATGATTTTTCCAAAAAATCAAAACATAATTAAAAACATATTTCAAATAATACCTGTGTTTGTGAATCTACCTTTGCATGAGACGAAATAGGCTACGAGACAATATACTCATCCTGGGAAACCTGCATAAAACATGTCAAGTATCAAAATTAGGATACATATTGAATGTTGCAATATATACTATAAATATATAAATAAAGTTGACAAATTAATAAGTATAATTCTTACCCTTATTGGTGAAGAACCAAACCCATAAGCAATATTGATAGCTGCATCAATGTTCTCAACGCTGATCGGCGGACTATGCGACTGTGGTGTGCCATGGGACACCAGTTGTATATTTGTTCACATAAATTGTTAGATAATTAAATAGAAATAAATTGCGAAAAAATTGAAGATTTTGACATGGAACAAAATATAATATTAAAATAATGAGTTTTACTTACAAAGCGAAGTAATCCATTGTCTTAGAAGTCGAAAGCAGGGCCATAGCATATGCCTCCACATGATGTGTAAGGGTGTGGAGTAACATGAAGCTTTGAAGACTTTGCATCTCCTCTGTGATCTATATATGGGCCCAGCATAGAAGTGCCAGCCCCTTGGTCTGCATTGCCTTGGACATCAGTCCCATGCTCAAGCAATGTATCTGCCATGTGAAATAATGCCTCCTATGTATACTCAATGATAGGACCTATATGAGGATATAACCGAGGGGGTTTTGGTGTATGTGGTGGGCATGGCACATGGTTGGGATCTGTCCTGGAACCTTCCCTATCTTGGGGCATCCCATGACCAACACCCTGGTTTCCTAAGAGATCGAAGCAATTAACATTTTTCCCTAGGATGAATTCTGCATACAACTTCCTAAGGAAATAAAATGGGATGTCCCTATTCCCATGGGGGTCTTCATCGAATACCATATACCAATGATCCATACAATTGGCCTTTATATTCAGTTCAATGCACTAGTCTATGGAAATGTGTGCTCGACTGGTGGGTGGAACCAATCCGCTGCTAGGGTCTCGGAATAATGAAAATAACTGGTCTTTTGTAATTTTAAGGGCTTTGATGTCTTTATGATTCAATCCATTGGAGTAGTATTGCCCCATAGATTCTCTGTACGAGGTAATGTTGTACAGAGCTCCTTGGGCATCGAAAATTCTGTTTGTTATTGTGTCCAAGGCATCGGCTAAAGAATCTCTCAAACGACCCCCCCTCTAATAGATGAGCTAAGGCGCCTAAATGACGCCAAGCATGCAATAATATGTGCGTTTCTATCTTGTTCCCCCTCTGGGTTTGGGTTTGGTTGTGGGTTAGGTTGTTGTGGGTTATTAGAGGGTGGGTTTTCCACATTGTGTTGTTCATTTGTGTTGTCTGTTAATATTTAAACAAAAAATTTGCAAGTTATTTTACTTATAATCATTATTTGATTGTTCACATTCAATTATTTTTTGAAATTTGTTCAAAATAATTATAAAAACAATGAAATTATTAAAAAAATTAAAGAATGGAATGCTAAATGAAAAGGATTGAACTGCCATTTACCTGCCATTGGAGCAATCCACCTCAAACTTGACCTCGACCTCGACCTTGAAAAGGTAAAACGCAAATTGCACTTGCACTATTTCGCTCTTGCAATTTTTCGCTGTCCCGATCCTGTGAAAACGAGATTTGAGGGGCCTACGGCCTCTGTTTTATTTATTTTTTTGCTTTTCAATATCGCATATGCGATATTGAAAAGTAAAGAACTAAGGTTTCTTTTTTTAACTAAGTGTATGTTGTCTTATTGGAAGTGCATCCCTCTTTTCCTTGCTTCTATCATACCTTGGATGATTATGCTTCCATTCAATGATGCTGTATTCATTTCAATTAGGGATTTTAAAGGCATTTGTGTTCATTTTAGTATTCTTCTCAATTGACTTGAATATTTATTCAACGGTGTTATGATTGTTGTCAAAACAAAGACTACGCTTTTCATGTGGAGATAATTAACAACCGAATATTTTATCTCAAATCATGGCTCTCTTCTCAAATTTTGAATTTGTCTCCAACTGGGAAACTATCTTATCCAAATATTCTTCTATATAGAAAGGATCTCAAACTCTTTCCTTTGAAAAAGTTATTTATTCTCTTGAAGTTGACTTGTTAGGTCTAGTTCATCAATTTTCTTGGCAAATCTACTATTTGAGTTTTCTTACACCAACAATGGTATTTTCAAATTACTCATGGTTCTTATGTATTTGTTTTAGTTCCTTTATTAGGGAGATAAATTCATCTTCTTGCTTGCAATTTTTTTCCTTCTCCTCTAGTTTATTTGTCAGGGTTTGTTGTATCTTTTCAATTTTTTCTTTCAATCCAATGTTAAGACCTAAATGTTGAGAACATTTCCCCCTATTGGGCACAGTTCCCCCTATAGTGTGGCACACTTTACCTCCTATATGGCAGTGTATTACATATTATTGATGTAGGATTGGGTCTGTTATTTGTTATTGTACACATATCTCTCCTATATATAGTAAGGGGATATTCTCATATTAGTAAGCATTGCATATTGTCTTGTCTTGGATACATAATTACATTGTGTAAGGAGGTTCCTCCCTCAAAGAGGATTGTTATTTATCTATGTTATTCATTATTCAGGCATGGATTACTCTCTTTTATCATGTTTCTACTATTTGTCTGTTATTTATGGGACTTGGTTGCATAACATCCAAAACTAATCTTTTAGTCCCTTCTTTTGAAATATAATATTCATCTTGATACTTTTGCAATTGCTCCATTAATGATTAGTTTTCTCTTTCATCTTTCCTTAGTTCACATAGAGAACTAATAAGTTCTTCCTCTAGATACACTTATTCTTCAGTTTCAAAGTCTTCTTTATCTTTGGAGACTTTGCTTTTTCTCTCAATGGATTCATCATTTGTTTTGGGTTGTACCTCATTTTATTGAGAGAGTTTCTTTTGAATAAAGATAGTATATATTCTCCCAAAGCTATGTAGTTTAATTCCATTGTCCCATTTTGTTCTTCTCACAATATGATAGGCCATTCAAAATTGCATTCATTTTCTTTGGATTGTTTTTGTGTATATTATTTGTTATCGAACCTTTTGGTTGATTCGTTGGATTTGTGTATCCATTATGAACTACACTCCAAATGTCAAGCTCAACAACTTGTATATATGCCTCTATTCTTATGATCCATGGTACATAATCTATTCCATTTAAAAAGGGAACTTTTTTAGGATATACTAATTGAAAATCCATGAGTAATCTATGGGATATGTCTTCTAGTTGTCAAACTATGTGAATAAAACATGCTTTGACACCAATTGTTTGGATATTTATAAATGTTGAGATGGTGGGGGTGAATTGATATTAGACACTTCTACTAATTTTAGCTTCATCACTTCAGGTAATAATCACACATTAATAAAACATTCAACAACTATTCAATACAAATGCACAATACATAATGATTTTAAATGGAAATCCAAAGAGGGAGAAAACCACCAAAGTTGTATCCTTTATTAATAAATTGTTTTTTTGGTTCTTCGTACCACCATATTGATACGCAACATTTACAAAACACATATGCGATATATCACATATGCGTTTTGTAAATGTTGCATATTGCATAAGCGATATATCACATATGCGATATATTGCATACATGATACATTTTCACGAACCTTAGCCTTGTGTTTGGGCTCGGGTTAATCCGAACGTACCATCAATAACGCATATGCGTTCTTGATTTGCACTTCAGAAGTGAATTTTTGATTTCCTAAGTGGCACCAAAAAGTGGAACCAACTTCGTACGACCGCCCATACATCATCAAATTTAAATAGATCCATTACATTATTTTGGAATCAGTTAATACCAATATTCATGAGAAATATTATAAAATTCAAGATTTAAAATACATGTTAATATCACTGGTCATTTCAAATTAAGGAGGAGGCCGAAGGTTGTTCTATCATTAAGCTCCACCGAAGTTGCAATCGTCAGATTTCCAATCATGTCGGATCCACCAGTTTCCTTCCTACCATACCCTCACGACTACTCTCCTTCCCCAGTGACCCTTGAGCTCGACGAGGATGACAATACCTTGCTCTAAATGGAAGTACGACACATGGATGTCGATGGGAGGCTCCCAACAACACTCACGTCGTACTGAACCAAACCCTTCCATAGTCACCTAAGATCCACAAAGTGCTCAAACTATGGAAGGTGTAGAAATCCTCAGATCTCTTGCTCTGTTTTGGATTTTATTAACCTTTTTGGTAATTCTCATGCATCCCATGCACCACTTTCAGTTAAAGCTTCAGTTTACTTAATTAATTAATTTTTTTAACCACCTAGTTTTTAGTTATCATTGGTTCTTTGATTCTTTTTCGATTAGTTAGGATTTTGCTTTAGTTTAAGTTCCTTAATTTACTATTTTAACTGATTTCTTAATTTATCTTTATTTCATTTCCTTATATATATAATATTATTTTTTATTATTTACTATTCTTATTATTAATTAATTAATTATTATTATTATTATTATTTTAATTTAGCTTACAATAATTTTATTAAAATTATTTGTAAACATTTTATTAATCCCCCCGATTCAATATAAATTTTGATTTCCGTCCTATTCTCGTTAGGACTTGGATTATCAAGTTATTATGCTTCTCCCATGCCCTTTTGATAATTCCCACATGAAGAGAGCTGCTATGAAGGTGGGGCCAATGTTACCTCAATCTACCTACCTTAGAGAGGGACAAGTGGTTCCTCGGGAATAAGGTCGAACCCTTATTACACACCCCCTATTACAATATTCGTGAGTGAACGACTCGCAACCTACCCTCATAGAACACACATATGATGATATAGAGTTTTCCTCACTCTATTCAAAGCTTATTGTGTCATCCAATTTACTAGTCTTACAAGTATAAATTTACATCTCCATCACCTAATGTGGATCGATTGGAAATCACAATCCATAATCTACACATAAAACATCATGTACATCAAATCTTATAAACAAGATTTCAAACTTAATATGAATATCAGATTTAATTTTTGTAGGTTCTCAACTCATCTACAGTCCCTGCACATCATACCTCATGTGCATCAAACATATCACAATTAATTCATATCATAAACTGGATTGATATCACTTGTCATAGTTTCCAACTCATCTAGAGTATTTGCATAATGATGCTTTCTTGTGTTTCATGTACATGTATTCCCTATCACACTAGACAAACCATTAGAGTACATGTTAGATATCACATAACTTTTGTTAGTCATTCATGAACATTATACAACATTAAATCCTTGGTGATAACTTTACATGATTCTAAATTCACAATTAAAATCATAATATAAATGCATTTACAATTGACAAATGCTGACATCATTTTCATAATCATAATTTACTCATCATTTAATCCATACATCCAATAATTATTCTTAAAAAATTTCTCATTAGTAATTATTTATTTCGCACATGTGTAGGTCATCTAAAGCCAGATTCCCTCAAAGAATGGGTTCATACATTGTTTTAGTGCTCAACCTACATATAACCAGGTCATTCATCACTAAATGCAATCCAATAAAAGTTATCTCAAGCTTGAAAAAAAAGTGTTACATACACCCCCACTTAAGAAAACTTCACTGAGAAGTGCTACAATAAGTATGGAACCAAATAAGTAATAGTTTTATACATCATGGCTGGAACCAAATAAGTAATAGTTTTATACATCATCCTACTACCCTATATTCAATGGTCTTCAATCAAAGTTTAGACAATATGTGAATGCCAAGGGTGATGTAAAACTTAGACAAAAGTATTTGTAACCATATACATGTTAGAAATATTAATCACTTGTAGATCTGTACCTCACTCTCAGCCCACTCTGTCAGAGTCTGTATTAGTCAAGATATTGTGGGTTAGTCTCACAAGAAGGAAGAATACACAATTCATGAAAGTAAACCACTCGAATTTATTTCTGAAGCTAAGTTGTTAGGTAGATATTTATTACAATCTTTAATGGAGATTGAGTCGATTCATGTAGAAGCAATTTTCAGGTTTCCTATAAATAGAAGAAGCAAATTGTAAATCAAGTTACACATTAGAACTCACGAGAGAACTCCACGGTGAGAAAAAGAGAAGTTGAAGCTCAAGCTTCTATGTATGTGATTCAGTCGAAGAGCTGAAGCTCTGTAAAAGGATGAGTCGGTGAACCGACAAGTCTCAATAGGAAAGTTTGTATTGCCTTTGTTATTTCCACATAGTTACCTGTGTAAATGTCTTTCACAATTACGGTTGAGTGAAAGATCAAGAACCCATAAATTTCTCACTCCGTGAAAGTTCAAGGTTTTATGGCACATTGGTCGACTCAAGTCTTCCTACATATTTGGGTATATGTTTTTATAAGTTCTTTGGATTTACTAATGTGTTTATTTTTACTCCATCTTACTCATAGGTAAAAAGCATTTGTAATTTCTTAAGTCTTTTAGACTAAGAAAAATACTCTATAGATTTCAACCAAACCAAGCGAACCGACAAGGTCAGTTGAGTAAGCCAACTTAGAGGTCGAAGAGGTTAGCCGACTTAGAGGTGACAAGTGGTAGAGGTAAAATTTGTCACTAGAACCGACAAGTAAGAACTTGTCGAAGTAAATTCAGTCGAGTCAAAAGTCCGACTAAAATTTCTAAACTTGTCTAGTCGGTAGTTAGACAAGTTTCGCCCGACTAGTGAAAAAAGAAAAAAGAGGTCGGTGTGAAAATATTTAATTTTTACTATTAACTAAGCGGTAAACTCAAGTTTAGTTGGCTTGGTTTTGGTTAGCAATACATAATTCCTTCTCAAACAGTGAGTAAACGAAGACATGTAGTCGTTCCAACTAAAACCATTCTCAAGTTTTGAAGGTCATCAAACCATTAGTCCATCTTTCAACTATTAACTCCACATTCTACATTCTAACACGCAGTCAGTCAAGCGAACGTGTGGCTGGATATGTAAAAGGAGACTAGGGTTAACTTCCCATGTCACCACATGAGTTTGGTGGACATTATGTCCTGATATTCACCACCCACCCAAGATAATTTTTATTTCTTATATTCATACTAATTGACAACAAATTTGACAACAAAAAATTTGGTGGAGTTAAACACCGTTAAACATCTGAGATGAGCTGCTAGCTGTGAAATATCTAGTTGTTTACAATATCACAAGAGTGGTTGATTTAATGAGGATAGATTTCTTGATGCGAAGGAAGATGTGTTGAGCTGCTAAGTATAAAAATATTGGTCAACGTGATTTCCAGAAGTAAAGAATAGGTTCCCCTGCATTTATACCAACATATAATTCTTTTTGATGCCCTATTTCGATCCTTTAGAGAACATATTTCCCATTAATATATGCAAATAAATAATTTATTCCAATGCACCAAAAAATTCCTATTAAAATAAGGAAATTAAATAATTCCTTTTCACAATTTAATTGATAGAAAAGAGACTTGTCATAATTAATAGAGAGTTAGTCCACATTCTGCAGAATTGTAAATTATCACTGCATTTAATTTTCTCAACACCGATATGTTTATTTCATGAACATTCTGTAAAACCATAGATTTAACATTATTCCTTTTTCTTTTTAATTTACAGAATTGTGTTGAATAATTCTTATTTAACTGTAGATAACAATTTTGATTTCCTTTATATTTAACACTCATCTACTTAATAAGATATTGATTGTTGACGTTCTTCACTGCTTGTGTCAGTGGTATCAGAGTAAGGCAGCGAAGCATTGGTGAGAAAAACTTGGCGAGAGAGAAGGAGCCCAAGAAGGAGGAGCCATCAAAGGAGCTATCACCAAGAAAGGAGAGTTGCCTAGTAAAGATTGTGGAAGAAAGACTACACATAAAGGAGAGACTCCACGTAAATTGTTTAGAAAAATGGTTTTCTTTTTTTTTTTAAGAAAAAAAAAAGATAAAGGCCATTTTTATTTTCCTACAGTGGTTTCTTTAAATTAATTATCAAATCTTTGGGGAGTTCTTTTTAGAAAATAAAATATTTTAAACACCCAATTATATTTGAGTGCAAGGTTTTTTAAATTGAATTATTAAACCTTCAGGAATTCTTTGTAGAAGATAAAAATATTTCAAAGAACATTGGCTAAGAAAAGAATATATCGAACTGTAATTTGTACACAAAAATTTACTAGAGAGTGAATTTCAATGAAATCTTTGATTTCAATTGTTGGAATAATCATGGTTTAGTAAAGTTAAAAATACTTTTATTTTTAATGACATGTGGGATGGAATTTTTGAAAATGAGAATTTGAAAGATAAGAAAGATGGAGATGCAATAGATGAAGTGGATAAAAGTGCACTAGTTGACCAATGATGTCACATGCCCCAATTTGCAAAACAATTTTATGTTTTTGAGGAACATTATGTTATATTTTATGTTAAAGTTTGTAATTAATTACCAAGTGTGGTCAATGATAATTTAATGTATTTCAGAAAATTTTATTAATAAATAAATGAAAGATGAGACAACAGCTTAGGGGAGATGTTAAATCAGTGTTTAACTGGTCACTTGGTGGAGGAGGTTGGGTTGAGAGCAGATTGACATGTGGCATCATCCTCAAACCACTTTTAGCTCTTGCAGGTGGCAACTTCCCTATTTGTGTCGTCATGATTCCCCAAGAAAGTGGAATTAGAGAAGGTGGCTCATTAAGTAAAAATTGACCCAAAAGACCTAGGCATGCTAATAAAAATTCCCATTGAAGACATGTTGTCATGTCCCCGGTTTCGACCCCATTTGCATGATGTATATATTGTAATTAATCGTGGTGAGGAGCTCAAGGCAAAAGCCCCACCATCGATTTTTTTGTGTATGTTTCGGCAATGGGGATAATTTCCGGTGGTAGGCTGTGCTATAAGGCACATTATAATTCGGCATCATGTAAAACCACACATCAATTAAAATAAACCACAACCAGCTACGGCAGTGCAACGTGGAATGAAAAGGGCATGGTTCCAAAGGATAAGGGGTGGGGGATGTCAAACCTTGGTTATGGGGAAAAACCCATGTTTTATTGCCTTTGTTGTTTGTCAACCTCTTTAATGCTTCAGCTGGTGGTTGAGGGCAGTTATTGCCTTTGGGAGTGGGGTGGCAGGGCTGTCAGCTCCATACCCACATCCACACTCCACCCACGTCTGCCTATTCTTCTCCCTCACGCACTCTCCCTGGTCAATGGACACTCTCACCACGGTTTTGGTCTGTCTTCTCCTCACGTAGAGGCTCTTGGTAGTTTTGGGGTCTCACGCAGATGTTCTTCCTCTCCACGAGTTGCTGAGCACCCACGAATTGCAAATTCGCGGCCTCTCTATTGCTGGGCATTCTCACGCAGAGAATTCTTTTCCCGTTTTTGGTCTCACGCACAGACTGGTTGGGGCGTTCTTTCCATGTGAGAGCCGTGCTCACTGTTTTGTTTGGGGTTGTTGTTTCCCCACGTTTTGCTGGCCGTGGTTTTAACCCCCGTATTGGGTTGCTGTTGTTTTCATCTGCGTTTTGTGGGCTGGGGTGCTCAAATTCGTTTTGGGTCATCATTGATTCCCCATGTGTTGGCTGGGTCTCCCTGTTCTGGGACTGTGCATAGTTGCCATCAATTTTGTTGTGAAATTGGACCGCTGTTGTTCCCTGGTTTGGGATGTAGTGGTTGAGTTGTTTTGGCCACGTTAGGGCCAAGAACAACTCCGTGTTGTCCATTGGACTTGAGCTATTCTCATCCATTGTTTGGGGCTGTCCCTGGTTATTTTGCCTTCTTCACAAGGCTGTGAAGGGTTGATCTTCAGACTGTGCTGGCTTGGTCGTTTGATGAAGGCCTTTCAAACCCAGCCGTGTTTGGTGGTGGATTGTATCCCCTTGGCTATGTGTAAGCCTGCATTGTCCCCGTAGTCCTTGAGGAATCATGCCCAGCTCGGGGGTGGTAGCGTTGCTGAGAGATTGATGAGCAAGCTGGCCTATGGTTGGGTGGAACGTTGCAGCGACGTAGCTGGTTGCGGGAGAAATTCTTCATCAATAGATAAGTGCCACTGTTTACTTCATCTCTGTAAATTATACTGATGTTAAATGCTGGAATGTGTTGTGTTGCTTCCGCTGTATGATTGAATATAACTGCATCTGTGTATGCTTGTAATGTTTAATTCCAGCATTTGATTTTCATTGGATTTCTGTCAATGTTCATGGGGCAATTTGCCCGGTTGTATTTGATGTGCTCGTCGCGTCCTCTTCGCCGGTTGAGGGACGGGGACGTGACAATATGGTATCAGAGCGCCATGGTTGCAACAATGGGCCTCTATGGGCGAAGAAGGTGCAGTGACAGAAGGTAGAATTACCTTCTCTGTTCAGTAGAGCAGCAAAAAAATTCAGAAAATCGCCTAAGTGTGAGCGGTCGGATGAACTGGAGAAGTTCCTACCCGCCGTTGCGGAGGGACTGGCAAAGTTAACGTCCGCCGTTGCGGATGAAGGGATGAAGTTTCGCTTTCGACCGTTGCGGGCGGCGAAGTGATCTACGTCCGACGTTGCGGACGAGTGGCTGAAGTTTCCCGTCCGATTGTTGCGGACGAGTTCACGGAGTTAACCTCCGTTGTTGCGGGCAAGACAATGATCTCTCCATCCGCCGTTGCGGATGGCGGAACGATCCCTCATCCGATTCGAGATCCACCCGACAGCCGCTGCCATGGAAAATTCAAAATTTGGCTAAGTGAGCGAGCGGCCAACCGAAAGAGAAAAAGGTTTGCGCTCCACCGTTGCGGGTGAAGAAGCAATAAGGCTTCCGATGCAGAGAGTGTTCCGACAGCCGACACACGAAAAGAAAGTTTAAAAATTCGGCTAAGTGTTGGAGAAATCGGAAGAGCCGGTGAAGTTTTCGTCCGCCGTTGCGGGCGAACTGATGAAGTTTCCATCCGCCATTGCGGGCGAACTGAGGAAGTTTTCGTCTGCCGTTGCGGACGGCGGAGTGATCTTGCACCCGATTCAGAAGTCGTCCGATCACCGACGCCGCCGAAAGAATTGAAAAATTGTTTAAGTGTTGGGGCGGTCGGAAGAGTTTGTGAAGTAAGCGTTCACCGTTGCGGGTGAAGGAGCGTTCAGGCTTCCGATTGGAAAGTCTTCCGACTTCCGATCCAAGAGTCAGCCGATGCCCGATGCGGAAATTTCATCCAAGGAAGAGCGGATGTCGGAAGGGTTGGAACTTCCGGAGAGCCGCTGTTGCGGAAGGTTGGAACCTCCGGGGGAGCCGCCGTTGCGGCTGCGCAGATGAATAGACCACCCGATTCGAAAGGCTGCCGACGATCGCCGTTGCGGGAGGTAGAAGCTTCTGGGGAGCCGCAGTTGCGGAAGGGCTGGAACACCCGGAGAGCCGCCGTTGCGGAAGGCTGAGAGTTTCCGGGGAGCCGATTCAGTGGAAGAAAGAACGGTCTGGGAGCCGGTTCGGCGGAGGAAGGAATGGGAAAGGAGCCGACGTTACGGTTGGGAGATTGATTTGGGATCCGATACAGCGGCTGCGAGATTGGTTAGAGAGCCGATTCTGC
>LPNX011153435.1:245411-329046 GCA_001517045.1 Pseudotsuga menziesii | reverse complement strand
TGTGCTTGAGGATGCAACTGGCTTTTCTGTAAATGGTGACATTGATGTGCATACAGTTGTTGCTGCTTCTTTTCCTGTCTCACATCCAAGCTTTTCACCTCAAAGACTTCTAGACATGTCAGACAAATGGAAAGCTCCACCTTTGCCAGAAGGTCTTGTGGATCTTTTCATTGGGATACTCTCTGCAGGCAACCACTTTGCAGATCGAATGGCTGTCAGAAAGACATGGATGCAGTCTAAAGTTGTTAGATCATCAAAAGTTGTGGCCCGTTTCTTTGTTGCCTTGGTGTGTTGCACTGTACACTGCTTTCCACTAGATTATTTTTTAAAAGAGTTGATAGGGAAATGAAATGATGAAATTAATTGTATCATTGGAACTGCACTGGACATCAATGTAATTAAGAGGAAATATTATGACATAGGGGCATAGGATATCATATATCATCAGAGAAGATAATGACCTTCATATGGTGTATAAGATCCAGGACCAAGAGAACATGGAATATTCATCTAATTCTAATACTAACAAATGGGGAACCTTACTGACAAAAACCTTTTTAAACGAACGAATGATAGGTAGAGAGGATTCATAGAGTTCCATAGAGAGATTTTCAAACAGGCATCTTTCTTGCTTCTATACTGGAATGCTTCCTGTCGCTTCTTTTTTCTGTTTTTTTAAGTCGTTACAATTCTGTCTATCCTCTAATATTTCCAATTGAGGAGAGGTTGCTGTCATTTAGCTGACATGCTATTACATCAAGGCTAGGCTCCTTACATAATGCAACTAGCTAATACAACACGCACCTTGTAGTGGGCTATGGAATGTGTCAGCTTGGGACAATTATAGAGTAATGGGGTCATAACAGGAAGACCTCTCTTTTTGCTTATTGACTAAAATTGAAAACCAACATGCCAAACCTAGTAGGAATTTTGATAATTTTGTATCGTTAACACACTCGAGGAAACTGTTTTTTTGTGACATTGAGTTGTTTTCTACTTTGCAATTGGACTAGAGGCCAAACACTAAATTTTGTCCACCATTACAGAATGCAAGGAAGGAAGTCGATTATTGACACAATCTATGCTAACTGAACACATGGAATTGACCATTAGTTAAAATCTATGTATTTGTCAATCACAGAGTGAGTAATGGGGTCATAAGAAGAAGACCTATTTTTTATCTTATTTACTAAAATTGAAAACCAACATGCCAAACCTAGTAGGAATTTTGATCATATTGTATTATTATTGTTTTTGAGGAAACTGTTTCTTGTGACATTGGGTTGTTTTCAACTTTTCAATTGAACTAGAGACCAAACACTAAATCTCGTCCATTATTACAGAATGCAAGGAAGGAAGTCAACATACAATTAAAGAAGGAAGCATATTTTTATGGTGATATGGTAATTATGCCATTCATGGACAATTGTGAACTCGTAGTTTTGAAGA
Organism: Pseudotsuga menziesii; assembly: GCA_001517045.1. NCBI lineage: Eukaryota > Viridiplantae > Streptophyta > Pinopsida > Pinales > Pinaceae > Pseudotsuga > Pseudotsuga menziesii. The sequence goes on along the minus strand of LPNX011153435.1, from coordinate 327,597 downwards.
CTCTTGCAATATGTGATTATGGTGTAAGTGATTTTCCTAGTTGTGGTGACCTTTCTATTGCTGTATTGTTTCAAATTACATTCTCTTCCCAAATGCATAGCCATAATTAATGCTATAAAAAATTGAGTTGCTGTTATTCATTCCTATTTAATTCAAAGTCGTAAATTGCCTTCTTTTTAAGTATGTCAGTTGAGATTTCCAATTGCGTGCAGGTTCGGAGATTAGCTTCCAAATATATTATGAAATGTGATGATGATAACTTTGTAAGAATTGATGTTGTACTGAAGGAAGTCAATACATTGTCTCGTGGACAACCTCTGTACATTGGCAACCTAAATTATTTTCACAAGCCCCTCAGGGTAGGGAAATGGGATGTCACGTATGAGGTATAAAGTTGTTTTTAAATGATCCTATGTTTGGTTATCAAATATGTTCTGAAGATTCAGGTGTTTCTTGAGTAGTTATATAAAATTGTAGGTCTCTGTCTGCACTTCAGAGAATTTATATGTTAGAGTTTTTCTTAGTGGTAGCCTATCATCTTCCCTAATCAAACTTACAACCAATCTTAAAAGAAGAGAAATTTTGTAACACATAGATAATGGGAAATGATGCAACCCAACACACGATACATTAGTATGAGAGCTACATGTCAAATACCACCTACAAGCAGGCGTTTTGGTTTTGGCAGAAGAGATATTATGACTGCACAGAGAATTAAAAAAATGCTAGCAATAACAACCACAACCAACAAAAAACAAAATCACCACAGCTTGTAAACTCAAGCAGTCTTTCCTACTCACCATATACTCTTACAACAGAGACAGAACTGCTTTGCATAAATGTTTGAAAATGAAACAGTCATAAAGCTAATTAGAGGAGGATCTAAATAAAGATGTTGTAGAGGATGACATTCAGGAGGATCTGTTTGATGAAATCTATCGGCAAGCAGTAGGAGAGGTAATACCCTCCCCAGTAACTGCAATTGGGTGGTATGATTATTAAAACCCAGTGTAGGAAAGAGATCAGCCATTGCATGCTCTTCTGTGACTCCCTCATTCACATTTATAACACTGGAGGACAACTTACATTGCTGAGGGTAGAAAAAATATTCTCTGCCATTTTGATTTTTTCAAATGCATTTGAAGAATGAAAAGCCATGAGAAGAACTTCCAAATGAAATAGGGATGGAAGACTTGCACAAAATTCTTGGATATTTAAGCACCCTGAATATGTAGCTTTCACTTTCTCATGAACACCCTGAATATTTAAGCACCCTGAATATGTAGCTTGCACTTGGCTCTGCTATCATGCTTTTTCAGTGTAGCCATTTAGGCACTCGTTAACTGTAAACTTAACCTTCATGCTAATTGCGAGTTCTATTCTCAAAAATGAATTTCACTGGCATTGTTCATTTGACTGAGAAAATCATGTTCTTGTTTGTTTACAGCCTGGGCCACGAGACTTCCTTATTCACTGTTTCATTAAGCGGGACAGAGCTACATCTACCTATTATTTGTACTTGGGTTTGACTGCAAGTAAGTCCTGTAATGGGATACTGCTGTTGATCAGAAAAAATGGCTCTCTTTAACTGTACCACTGATGATCTCTGGAAACTATGGTCAATATATCTGAGATTGGCACTGTTTGGAAGAAAAATATAGTCTGTTGTATCAAGGTAGCTCCAGCTACTATGGATGTGATCGCAAGGATACGATATAGAAAATGGACTTTGTCTTAAAATCCAAGTTTGATGGCTGTCTATTCTACTAAAGTCACCTGAAACTTGCACCCAACCTCATCCCTTTTAATAAACACATACCATTAGAGTGGGTAAAATACAGTGGGAAAAGCCTTAGTCACTGAGTATTGAAAATTTAGCTTTACACTTCATCTTTTCTTCTACGTTTTGGCAAGTGTAATTTTAATTACATCATTTCATACTTAACCCTATCTATCTTCAAATACAATCATTTATGCATTTACTTCTCATTCCTTTTCATTCATAAGTTTGATCTTTATTTGGTTGTTCAATTGTTGCTGATATTGTTGATAAGATGATAATTGTCCATATCTCTTTAGAAACTTTTGAACATGTCTATACATTTTTGCTACTTTGCTTGTTCTTCTTCACTTTATCTTACATTTTGTCATCTTTTGCATTAGGTCATGTTTCTATCTCTAATGCTATGCTGATTGCTTGGGATTAGGATGAAATGCTAAAGTTGAAGTGTCTATAAGACATGCTTGCATATGAAATTATGTTACTCTGTTATGACTAGTGTGCACAAAGTCTTTTGTATTGAATATTTGAATTGCCTTTCTGGTCTGTCACTTTTTATCTCCTAAATTTGAAGGAAAATAATTGTAACCATGTACTTTTTTTTTTTTTGTACTAGCAAGCTGGAAGACATTGATAGTCTTTTTTTTCTATACAGGAACTTTAACAAATATGGAATCATCCAGGATATTGTCCACAAGATGATATAGGTAAAATCAATGCACATTGTCAAAGGATAATTATGATCAATTATGTGTTGGCTAAAGATAATGGTTTTGTATATAAGGGTTTGATAAATCCAGATGCATGGTTGTTATGTGATGTGTCTGTAGTCACAGTGAATAGAATATTTTGTCAAGTTCTGGTCCCTGCTATCTGCATCTAGTTTCACTAGCTTATGTATGAAGCAACCAGACATTGTGATAGGCATCTACATGTTGAATGTATATCATCTTCTGAGACCATATAGTGTTTGGAAGACACACGATAAATACTCCCAAAAACAGATACGATATATCAAAGGAACAGTTGAGATTTCTTCTCTTGGCTGTGAATTTTCCTTTTTGGAGTACTTACAGTTCTAAAAGTTGCAGACTTGTAATGACTGAGAAGATGGAAATTACACTTAGACATTTAGACAAGGTACTAACTAAAATATCATCCAAGTGTCAGGAACAACTAAAAATATGGCCATCCAAACATAGCTACCTGGTTGTGGAAGCAGCCTTAGTCTTACAACATCATTAGATTTCTTGCAGTGATTAGAATGTTGTCTAGAGCTGCAAGGTATGCACATCCCAACCAATATTCTCTATGGGCCAACATGAGGCCACGTTGCAAACTCAAAGAGGGAATATCTTCACAAGATCCAAGGATTGGGCCACCTTAAATGTGATAGGTCGGTCTTAGGAAAGTTTATTAGTTGGCATAAACTCTGTTTAGATTTGCTTTGAGAATTCAACCAGGGACAGAATGGTGATCCTTTTGGAGGCAAGTGTGCATTCAAGAGACCTTCATCACTAGGCATCTGCCAGAAATTCAAGTTAGAAGTTGTTCTGCTTGTTTTGAGAACTTCATATCCAATATTTTTTGGCATGGAAAACTCTACTATTTTTTTCTACAATGTTAACATTGAAGGAATATATCTTCAGTGTATAGCTTCTTTTAATTATTATGAAGAAAACCTTATCTGCAGGCCTTAACTATGGTATTGGACTTGACTCCATTTTCCTTTGCAATTGAACTTGTTGCTCTTGCATATAAAAGGGAGTTTTTGAATTTGGAGAAGTGGCTAAATGATAATCTTAGTAGTCAATGCGATAAGTTATTTGAGGTAAGCTTCCCTCTGTTTATTGTTTTTGTGTAATTAGTCTTAATTACTTAATGTTGCATACTTCGGTATTTAGTGGACACTGATTCCTCAGTCAATTTGAGGTAAATTGAAAGGCTACTTTATTTGTTATCCTCGTTGTAAAGTTCTTGATGACTGAATGTTGTATTTTTTCATTACTGAACACTTATTACTTTGGTTGTAGGCATGTCTGAAATTTTTGAGGGAAAGAACTTTATTTGAAGCATCAAATGACTCTTTAGGAAATCCTATCCAACATTCTGGACCTATTGTCAATCTTTCTTTGGAGACGCCTCTCCAAAAATGAAAGATGTTAGAATCCTCTACCCCATAGGAAGATAAAGCCTTTAATTTGTTTCCTCTTTAAAACTTTGGTAACCAATATACTCTGATTTTGCTTAGTCCAAGCATGAGGAGGATCACAATTTATCCAAGCATTTTTAATAATTAACCCTGGGTAGGATGAGAGAGTGCATCCTCTTTAAAGGAAATAGATGACAGAGAATGATAGGATTGCAAAGCTACTGCAGGCCATTCAATCACAATATTAACCACATCGGTTTCTCCCATTTGTCTTCAATGTACAGCACAACTTCCAAATAACATTAGGAATAGACTTATGTTCAAATAAACCCACCCATTAAAATTGTAAAAAAAGTATACTCGTTAATTTTCTAAGCAAAACCACATGAATGCCACAAAGAAAAATATTAGTCTTTAGACATACATTGCAGCAAGTACAGTTCATATAATGATAAACACATCAACCAAGAAGAAATCACAATAAACCCAAAAATGACAACTCCTTATGAGTCTTAGCCAAGTTGCATTCCCACATGTCTGAACTTTGAAGAGATTAAAACTAGGAAAGAATTCCCAAGATTCATAACCCATCCTACAGTGTCTCCCAATCATGATCAGCAACAAAATGACAGGTAAATTCCATTCCATACCAAGGCCATAACAAATAGGTTTATGGAAAGAGATAAGAGAGCCTAAAGTATTGCAAAAAGTGGCTAGATCGTGCAGAGGCTTAGGTGAAAATTGCTTTGGATTATCAACGGTTTTCAACAAGTGCACCTGTTTCCCTGCTAGTTCTCTCTTATTACATGACCAATCTGTCTGCCCGTCGCAAGTATAGCATTCCCGTCGCTATTCCTGGTGTTTGCATTTTTTTTTTTAAACTTATACAAAGCGTGGATACAACGACGGCAAGGCGTGGATACAGTGACGACAAAGCGTGGATACAGCGACGGCCAAGCGTGGATATAGAGATGGCCATGCATGGATACAGCGGCAGCAAGGCATGGATACAACGACGGCCATGCGTGGATACAGAGATGGCCAAGTGTGGATACAGCGACGGCAAGGCATGGATACATAGATAGCCAGGCATGGATATAGCGATGGCTTAGACATCTAACGAAATATAGAACATTGTCGCTCTTGCAACGCAAATTAGGGGTCGTCTCTATTGCGATGAAATTGTTTCCATGGAAAAAAACACTTAGACATGGCAATATCCACGCTTTTCCGTGGATATTTCCACCTTTTGCCGTGGCAAAATTGATCACTTGTACTAGTGATTCGTGCCTATCATAGATATTATGTCTGAACTAGCATATAGGTTAGGATATCACATTCGCTTGCACTTATGCATTTCCTTATGACCGTTCCATATTAACCTTAGGTATGAACCCATTCCATTGTATCACAGAACCTTCATGCTATTGTTAGAAGTGATACTATGTGAATGGTACAACTTTCCTATACATGGGTGTCCTAGTTAGCTCCCCTTTTCATTTGGTACCCATGCTGTGAGTCCTCTCTTAGGTTTGGGAATCCTTTGTATAGTACCACAATGACTTTGAGCAAGAGCTTCATACTCTTCTTGACCTTTATGCTGGCCATTTCCCCGCGACTCCCTTATGTCAAGTTGTAATTGCATTATCATGAGATTTTCCTGCCTCATTGAGCCTTATGTCAGCTTCCCTAACTTTGAGTATCAGCCTTATAGCCCGATCTTGTCTCATGCCTCGCCATGCAGAGCCATTTTGTATATCCTTTGTAGCTTGATTCCCTATTTTTACCAGGAGGGGACTTTCCTCCAAGTGTCGCTATCCCACACATATGTCCTTGCATTAAGCATAGGTATGTTCCACTACTTGGAACTAGTTTGTTTTCCCCTTGACACTCGTCTCCTCCTAGTATGTAACTATAAAGAACTTTTATTCTTTTTCAAGCTTTTTAAAATATTTGAAAAAGTCCAAAAAAAAATCAAAAAACCAAAAAGTTGTACAAGAAAAGATGTTATCTTTGGCAACAATCGAGTCATGTTTCCTTTGAATAGATCACTGTATATCACATCCGTTCGTTGGGTTAATAGTTTTACTTTAGGAGATGTACTCATTTCTATGAGTTTATCTCCACTTATTGGTTAAGCTTCTAGTCCCTATGGAGCCTTTGTTGATGCCTCCTGTGTCGTAGAGATGTCCCAATTTTGTATATCAAGTTTATGCTGCCTACATTCAATCACCATTTTCCTTTATGCTCTTGTTCGAAGGAAGTTGAAACCTGAGTCGTCCATTCCTCAGTTATCTTGACTTTGCATGTCGGCCATTCCTGGTATAGTTACTGGTTCGTGCACATTATGATCGAGTCCTTCTGCATTATATAGATTTGCTGAGTACCTCGTGTTGGATGATGGGGGATGCCTTAATGCCCTCCTTCCAATGGATTTCATCCCATTGACTTCAGATCATTTATTCTTGGATAGGAATCTAGAGTCATTTTTGAGTGCCTTGAGACTTCCAATCATCAGTGGCAGGTTCTCTCGTCATCGACAATTTTTGGGAATACATCAATGTCCTATGATCGATGGATTCTCTCAAGTGTTAAACCTCAACAAATTTATTCACACTTGTTATTTTTCACTCTAGTACCTTGATTCCCATTTTCATTATCGATGGTGATCTTGCGTCTGTTAATGGTATACATCAATGACCGGTAATCAGATGATGGACTACTATGTTCGACCTCGACATCTCTATTGACATAGTAGGACATGTACTCATAGCAGTTTGTGTAGAGGACCTTCCAGACTGGTGGCATCTCATATATGCTACCTCCTTGATCATGCCAGTGTTCATGAGATTTCAGCTCTCGTGACTTGATTCCAGTATATGTCAGATATTTCTAGCCATTATGGAGATCTTGATCCATTATATATATTTAGCCTTCATGAAGATCATGATCCTGTGTATATCTTCATCATGGAGATTCTGATATATCTATATTGTACGTGGTGATGACCACGCATGTCATATTTTGTATCATGCCTATTCATGGCCATTGTACTCTTATGTATCCGGGACTTCTACATCTACTTGTAGTTATGTGCAGAGTTTTGATCATTGTATTATATTGATTGGATGTTTGGTTCTTCCACTGGGTTCTTCATCACTCCACTTCTGGGAGGGACTTATAATGTATTTCAGCCATCATATGACCCCTTTGACCTCACACATTAGGGTGCATCTGTTACAATTGATTTTACCACACATGGTGGATCACATCTTTATGGCCTTCCCTGTCCCTCTGCAGATTCTTTAGACCCCATGGACCATTTTTGTACCTTCGATGTTCCCAAGATCATACCTAAAAACATGTCTTATTTGATATACGTGACTTTTAAACCCATTCTTGTGTATATACACAAATTTGACCCTTAAACCTGTGTACATTGGGATGTGTGCAAAAGGGAAAATGATTTTGGAGTTTTCCTTGATGTGGATCCGAATCACTTGTTTCTTGGCCTTCCATATGCCTTGAGATCGCTCGGATTCGACCTTCCATTACCCCATTAAAGAGCTATATGAGGAACCCTTTGGATATATTGAAGGGAGAGGAATTGAAGAGCAAGAAAACTATAGTCCATTGTTGTCGGAGCTTATACTTGAGTCTGCATCCCTTTGTCCCTTGGAGCACTTTGTGTTCTTCCCAAGCTTACCTTTTTCTTGTGATCTTTCTATTGAGAGATGGAGGATTGAAGTGGTGGAGGCCCAAGTGGGGGACTTAGTTTCTTTGATTCACAGACGTGCCAATAGAGGTTGTCACTATTGTAATCTATGTTTTATATCAATAGAAATATCTTTTCTAGTCCAATAATGTGTATTTAAATGAGTATTTGACCCATGGATGCCTTTAAATGATTATATGTTATTGATTATATATGCTAGAGTAGGTTTAACACAATTATATATAGCATGCTTGTCTTGTTTTCTGAATGTTGAGGAAGCAAATTGCTAATACAAGCAAGAGTGGAAAAGCTCAATGGGGATCTACATCAACCATCTGGAATAAGGTATGAATCGAGATCCTTTAGTGTTAGATGTTTGGTTTCTCTTGCATATAGGGAAGGATTAATTTATGGAGTTAAGCTATATATTGTGGTGCCCCAAGCCATAGGAATTTCTCTTTGTAACATGTATCTCAGTGCACAGATAGTAGTTTTTGTAAGTATTTATTCTGCAGCTGAGTGTAAATATAGTAGTTAGAAGAGTCGATCGAGGATGTGTGCAGATCATTAGGAGAGTTATAAGAAAATCATAATAAAAAAAGAGAGAATGAGAGGGAGAAAGAGTCTATGAGCCAAAAATACATATCTCACTGTAGTCTGCAGTCAAGTTGCAGACTGAAAGGTGCATATATTTCTCATGCCAGACGAAGAGCACCTTTGTGGTTTTTCTCGATTGGGTTTCCACGCTATGTCTTGTGTCGCTTGAATGTGTATGGTTATTGTTTGTAGGTTTTATTGTATTGTTTACGTTTATTACTTAAGTGAATGTCACCTTATTAGTGAAAGGAGTTGAATGAATGAATGACCAGTATCATTGAAAGCATTTTGTATTATTTCAAGTTCATGTGTTGTTAAGTTGTTATGGAAGAATCTGTGTCATAAGTTGGTTATGTTGTACTATTGTGCCATTGTTGAGTTAGTAAAATAACTCCAACCATCCGAATCTATCGAGCACCTTGGTTGTGCACCATGGGAGTGTAATCCCTCGCCTAACTGTGGAAACATGGTTATTTTAGTTACCCATTAAGATATCTCAGGTGAGATTGCACCTTCATCATAGGTGTTACCAATTGAGCTTTCTCTGTCGGGTCAATGTATTTGGGTGTTTTGTGGGATGGTTTGTTGCATACAAGGAAAACCCGAGCCTAGGATGTGAGTGTGAGGAAAAGTATCCAACAAGTGGTTATGTTATCAGGATCTTAATCATTTGTGTCGAGGTAAATGTTGTGGCATTCAACAAAGAAGGAAATCAAGGATTGGATGGAGTCTAAGACATTAGCATTTGCATAAAGGAAGAGCGAAAGACCGTGTTTGAGCCCAGAAGAGTGGTTTTTACAATAATCAACCCATATTTATCCATATTTTACATTAATTAAATCTTTCTTCTTATTCCTAGGAGCCTAGATTCTCTCTCTATTCTATTTGACTTCTGTTCCTAGAAGTCAATACTTGTTAAACTAGGTCATTTATCACTTTGGAATCATCCTAGAAACATATTTAGCATGTCTTATTTATTCCTGATTCCTTAAAGCACGTATCTACTTTTTCTAAAAGCTTCCTTGCTTTACATATGATTTAAGGCATAAAGGAAAAGCTAGTCTAGGGGAACTTGCCTTGTTTTTTGATCACATCATCCTCCTTCCTTTTCTCCATAAAAAATCATGAATGAGTTTTATTTCCACCACATATTATCTTTCCCACTTGATTTAGCTGATTCATGAGTATATTCATGGATTTGGAAAGTCCTGTTTGCACCTATGGGGGATTTGACTTGTTTTAGTAAGACTGCGTTTTGACCAATTTGAATAGCAACCTAGTGCTTTCAAATATCTCATGTAATTATATATTTGAGCAGCCTATTACTTCATATATTTGGATAATGTATACTTATACAATATGGGATTAAGTTATGCTCCAATTTCAGTCTCCTTTTGTGTGAATTTTGCATGTTTGATTAGGAATTTTGTGAGTGTAATTGATATATCTCTTGGGTTCATTTTTTACATGGTATTAGAGCCTTTTTATATCCATTTCTCTCCTTCCAAATTGTTATTTCAGTTTTGACATCACTGACTGGGAGTGCATTCTGCTGACTGAAGGGAAAAGGAGCTGAGATATGGACCAATCTCAAAGGATCATCTTGACTCTATTCAATTTCTTCGAATTGAAAGATGATATGGAGATATTGTTGATAGATAAAGGTCTCTACAAGATTACCATGGCTACTGAGGAAGATCCCAATGCAGCTGCAGAGAAAATCAAATGGCACAACAGGAGGGATGAGGCCTATACTGTTTTGTGTCTGAGTATTTCAAGAGACCTCCTCTTCCATCTTGATTCATTGTCATCTCCTAATGAGGCATGGGAGAAGCTTGAAGATATTTTTGGAAATAAATATGAGATGAGAGGACATCAAATCAAGAATGAATTTATCTCCTTGAATCTAAGTAGCTTCGAATCATTGCAACTCTATTTTACCAAGTTTAAGGCCCTTGTTTTGCAGTTAAAACAATGTGGGATTGAAAAGAAGGAGGATAACCTAGTTTTGACCATTCTCTCAAAGCTTGGTCCTGACTATTTAGTGTTTGTTTCAACTTTCTATGCCACTAAATTGACAGCTCAAACCTTGAAGATGCCTAATATTGTTGATTTCATGGAATCCCTCACTCCGGAGAAAAATAAATTGGTGATGATGGGCACCATAAAACCTTCCAAAGACCAAGCTTTGGTTCCTAGAGATTCGAAGCTGGATTCAAAAATCAAGAAACAAGCTAAAAATCCACCTGAGTAAAAGAGAGACAAGGTAAAGTCTCAAGAGGAGTCCTCAGGCTCTAAGGATAACCCCATAAGAAGAAGAACACGGGAAAAATGAGAAAGTGTGCATACTGCAGTAAGGGCTATCATCCTAAGAGCTCTTGTATGAAAAATAAAATAGACATGTTGACCCAACTCTTGGAGCAAAAAAAAATCTACCTTCCTGATTGCTCAAAGAAGAGGGAAGGATGATCAAATTTAGAAGACAAGGAGATAGTACATGCCTCAGTTTGTGGAACCTCAAGCTCACCTTGTTTCATCATTGATTCTGGAGCTTCCAGATATATGGTTTCAACAAAAGATATCTTCTCTTCTCTTGACATGTCGAAAGGTCCTCCAATAGTTTTTGGAGATAACTCTCTGACTCACAGTATGGGAAAGGGTAGGATTGATCTTAACCATGGTAAATTCAATAATGTGTTGTATGTTTCAGGTCTTGTCTCTAATCTATTGTCAGTGTATTAGATGACTCACACTGGGTATCCAAATAAATTCATCTTCTCCCCCAATGAAGTTGAAATGACCGAGATTTCAAATGGTAAAGTCATATCAAAAGGTGTTGTTGATCACACTTCGAAGGTATACAAGTTTTCCCATTTTCTACCCTACTCAAACCCCTCTACTCTTCTTAATCATGTTAATTAAGTAAGCAAGCTTTGGTATGAAATATTTGGCCATATTAATTACAAGTATATTTTTGAATTAAGTGAAAAAGACATGGTCATAGGGTTACCAAAGATCAAGTTTTCTAAGGGAGTCTGTCAAGGTTGTATCCTAGGAAAACACCCAGAGCACAAGTATGAGATAGCTAGTCATGAGAGAACCTCTACAACTCTTGAGTTGATCCATAGTGACATTGCTGGTCCATTCCCTCATATGTCCATGATTCAAGCCAAATATGCACTCACCTTCATAGATGAATTTTCTAGGTATTGTTGGGTTCACTTCCTAAAGCATGAGTCTGAAGTTTTTGACCTCTTAAAAGTCTTTAGAGCCTTGGTTGATAACCAGTATGGGAGGAAACTAAAGATACTTAGATCTGAGAATAGTGGTGAGTATGTCAATTCTGAGTTCATCCAGTATTGCAAGGATGCAGGTATCTAGATGCAACATTCTATCCCTTACACATCGCAGCAAAATGGTGTTACTGAGAGGAAGAACAAATCACTGAAGGATATGGAAACTTGTATGATGGAGGCTAAAACTTTGCCACCAAATTTTTGGGCCAAAGCTATAAACTATGCATCCTATATATAGAATAGGGTTCCACATAAGCATCTTGATGGTATGACTCCTTTCGAAGCTTGGATTGGGCACAAGCCATATTGGACCCATTTCAAGATTTTTGGCTCAAAGGCTTGGGCTAGAACTCCAACTGAAAAGAGGAAGGCTTTGCAAACCCAAATCAAAGAGTTCATATTTGTTGGGTATTCTAAATATTCAAAAGGGTACAATCTGATCAAATTGAGCACAAATAAATATTTCATTGAAAGAAGTGTTTACTTCGAAGAAGAGCCTTTAGCAACAGTTGAAGTTGGAGAGTCCTCTTCACCACCACAACCATTGATTGTAAGTGAAGAGACTAATGATTTTGCTGATTATGATATGTCCGATAATGGTGAATTAATTTCAGATCCTAACATCCCTATAAGACCAATGTTTGAAAAAATATGGACCATTCATGCAGCTTGGGAACTAGCTGGAAATCCTAATGACACTAGAAGGACTAGATCTAAATTTGAGAGTGCCCTGTTGATGAAATTGTCATTGATGCCACCACCTTGCTGAAGATGTTGAAGAAGTCCTGTTGATGATGTTGAATACCCAGGAGATGGACATTGAAGCTAAAGGTTGATGACATGGAAAGATGAATATGGGCATTGGATGACATATGAGGACATGAAAGCTTGGGAAAACCATGACATGACAAAGAAGAGATAAATATTAATGACATGGCATGATTGGGCTTTGGAACATCAAATGGGAAAATGACCCATCTTGTGGTCATTTGTGGTTTGTATCACCTAAAGGAGTCCTTAAAACCCTTGCATGAACACACACACTTGGCAGGTAGTTGATGATGATGCATGATCCTTCTTGTGGAGCATGTGGACATACCTTGCAGACATTGGGTGGTTTGAAAATCATAATGGTCATGGATATACATAAAATGGGAACCTTTTTCAAGTATCTTGTATTTCAAGAAAATTCAAATAATCACAATAAAAATGTGTTTGAATATGTCGGCCCAGTCCAAATATAAAAAAAAATATATATGCACATCCAGCAGGTCTGCCCCAATATTTTTTGTGAAAAATTAGTATAAATCCCCCCTCACGTGCTCTCATTTGTCACGATGAAAATTTTTGATGGAGCCGCATAACAGCATGGAAATTTTTGGTGGAGCATTGAAGTAAAACCTCGTGGGAGAAGACTATGGAAAATTCGCTGAAGCTCTGAATTTTTTTTGGTGTCTATAAATTTCGGGAGGTAACCAGCAAATTTATTTTTGGGGAAGCAGCTCGCTGAAGCTCTGAATTATTTTTTTTCTATCAGGAGTCAATGGTTGTTGTGCTGCCAATTTAACCGCTTGGAATGAGACAAATGCAGATACTCAGGCTGCGACTTCAATTGCTTTTGATTATGTTGGTTTAACAAATGGTGCTGCTAGGAATTAGACTCGAATTTCTTCTTGTTTTTATGCTGCTGTTTCACTGCCCGTTTCAACTTATACTGGTTATGCTATGAATTAAACTGAGACTGAAACTGCTCTCGGGAATGCTTAGAATAGTTGCTCGGTCAACTCGCTTGGACTGTAGTGGAGAAGTTGAGAAGAGGGCGCACTCTACAGGACAGGGTGCTGTGTGCATTTAGAAAAGCAACAATAAAAAAAAAATCCCAGACATAGAGAACCAACTCATTATTCTTTGCATCTTTATTATTGGTTGAAAGGAAGTCCATTGGCTTGCTATTACTGTGAATTTCCTTCTTTGGGGTTTATTTTGTTGTAGCTGAACCAACATTGAAGTTATTGGAACCAACCACTGAATAAATCGTGCTGCTGTTGTTGGATGAAACTTTGACAGTGAAGAGATGGATTGGGCCTTCAGTTTCATGCTTGAACATCAATGCTCAAGGGAAAGAGGATGATCAATCTTTTTTTTTTGGCAAGCATCTACATCGCAAGGGATTGCTACAGTAACTGAGATTGAATGATAGAGCATGATGAAGAATGCCAAGGTATGAAGAGATCAGTGAAGTATAAAAAGTAAGAGAAGGTTGAACAACGTTTTACTTTTGAGCAAGTATCTTGGTAAACAGTCTGAATTCTTTATTTCCTATTGAATTTTGATGGAACAGTATTAGAGATTGATGGTGCATGATGACAGTCCAAGTCTGCGTTGATACTCGACAGTCATAGAGCTGAATTCTTGACTGTGTTGAACTTGACAAGGATGGTATGCTTAACTTGACTGGTGTTTTCCTTATTCCAAGATATAAAGCTTGAGCTCTTCAGAGAAGATATTTAGTAGGTTTGCTGGCAGCAGTGCATAGGCTTTATGATATCTGCAAGGCATCTTTTACTTCCAGAGGTCTTGCAGAATGTTCAGGACATTCTTGCTTGATGAGATGTGACATTGGCAGAAGTGTTGCTTGATAAGAGAATACTTAGAAGACATAAGCTGACTATAAAGATATAAGCAGAATATCTGGTAGAGATCAAATCTATGATGACAAGGCAGTGACAAGGTGTTGACAGCCACAAGTTTTAGTGACATGATGACATGATTATGGACAATTTGATGACATCATAGTGACAACAGTGACATGACAAGTGAACCAGCATTGCAAAGTTGAGGGAAGAGTTGTTAGAGAAACTCAAAGCAGGCTTATTTGAGAAGTCCAGAGCAGATTTGAAGAGTTCAAGATAGAGGCAGTTTGAGTAAGTATAAGCAGCAAGAAGGTGACAGTGGCAAAGTGTGAGACTAGTAAATTTGTGGCAGAGATCGAGTAAGATTGTTGAATTACTTTGAAGAACATATTGCAGAGTCTTGGAGCATCCTTGAAGCTGACAGAAACAAGAAGGTTGAAGAAGTGACAGTGAGCAGCATTGATGGTGAGCAGATGAGCATGAGCTGAGACAGTTGACCACAGATTGATGAGTTGATGTGACAGTAAGCCTTAATGTAAAAGCAAGCTTGACTTGCTTTTGAGGTTATGATACCTAAAACCCTTCTTAGCAGGGTCTAAGAAAACCAGGCAGGGTGCTGGATGCAGAGTAGGTGATCTATATATCAGTAGGTGCTGATTTTTCCCAACGGTTGTAGCCTAACCAAACTAATATAAAAAGATTACAAATTTATATGATGTGGTGTTCTTCTGTGTTGTGGTTCTTGATGCTATGATATGTGAATAATGTGTTTATGAAATGTCTATGTGATTAGTAGATTAATGATCTGGTAGTTATCTATGCCAAGCTAAGAAAAATTGTAAAAATTGCTTTACACTGATTCACCCCCCCCCCTCTCAATGTCTACAATTGGTATCAGAGCCAGCCTTCGTCATGAACCTAGAAAGCTTGAAGGAGATCCTTAGACGCAATGGAGGAAAATAAAGAGTCATCAAGCAATGACGTGCCTGTTCTGGATATTGCATATTATTTCAGTTGGAGGAACAAAATGAAGGCTTATCTGAAGAAGTTAGGTGTTTGGGAAATTGTCATCAATCCACCCACTCCATCTAACAAGAAAGGAAAATCAGCTTCACAAAAGGAAGCGAAGAAAGACAACACTACAGATTTGAAGTTCCTCATGGATGGACTTCCCAGCTCAGTGAAGGAAAGTGTAGGAGAGTACACTTCTGCAAAAGACCTATGGTTTAAGCTGGAGAGTGAGTATCAAAAGGCAAGACCAGAACCTGAAAAGATAGATAAAAAATCAGAAGACAAGCCCCCAGAAGAGCTAAATCAAGAAGAAGATAAACAGGAAGAGGACTCTAGTAAAGGTATGGACTCTTGTGATTATGATAGCTTGTGTGATGAAATTGAGAAGGCTCTTGCAGATGATGATGATGCAATATTGAAAGCTAAACAGAGAATTATAAACTATGTATGCAACATAGATCTCAGAGCTGACTGGTTCTTGAACAAAGTTGATCTTAATCAATCTGATTACAAGGTGTTTAGGACAACTACCTTTGATTATATGGATAATCTCCAAAAGCAGAATGTTGAACTAAAGGGGCTGCTTAAGAAACTTAAGCATGAAGGAGTAGGTTGGCTGAAATTGTTGAAGGAAAAGGAAGTAGAAAAAGAAAAGCTAAAGATTGATTTGATCGATCTAACCCTAGAACAAAAGAACCATGATAAAGATTCAAAAATACTTGAAGAAGCAAGAGAGGTAAATCATGACTTGAAGACTCAGCTAGAGGAATCCAAGAGGACAGAAGAAATCTTGAAGAGACAGCTAGAAGAAAAGGAGGAAACAGTCCAAAAGTTGGAAATGGAGGTAGTTAGTCTCAGGAAGAAAGGTAAGAAAAATGAAGCCTTGGTCAAGCTCCAAGACAGTTCAATTGTCCTAGATAAGATCTTAGATTGCCAAATATCTCCACTTGACAAAACCAGTCTTGGTTACAAGAAGAACAAAGAAAAACTTGAAGATGACACTTGGTCTCTGAAGAATCTAGAAGCAGGTCCATCAAAGTCCAAAGCTACTCCCAAGGCACCTGCGCATGACAACAAGGAGTTTGGAAGTTCAAAGATGAAACAAGGAGTTAGGTCTGTTCATCAAAGCAACTTCATAAAGGAAACAACTACAAGACCCAGGTATGAAAATGGCTTCAATGGTTATTGTTATTTTTGTTCTAACTTTGGGCATAAGGCTATGGATTGTAGGTTCTATGGAAGGAGAAGGGCTGGAAGCCCCAATAACTCAGTTAGATGTTGGGCATGCAATCAAGTCGGACATGTTGCTGCCACATGTCACACATTGAGGTGCTACACCTGCAGTAGGTTTGGACACAAATCCCATGAATGTGCCAGTCAAAGAAGTCAACCAAGAAGGAGTACTTCATATATATCAGCAAGAAGATTTGAAGATCAGAAGAAAAATTCCTACAGTCAGGCATATGCTCAGGAATGGAGAAATGAAGTGGATCAAGGAAGTATTGGAAGCTCCAACAGCTCAGTTAGGTGCTGGTCATGCAACAAATTTAGGCACAAAGCACAAAACTGTTGGAATGATATGAGAAGACTAACATATAGCTCAGCTAAGAAAACTAGCAAGGACAACGAAGGAACAGATGTTTAAAGGACAGATGCCAAGAAGCAAGTATGGATAAGGAAGACTGAGCAGTTGCAGAAAGGAGAAGCTAATCAGAGCAGGGAGGATGGCTGCCATATGGCAAGCCAAGTGTAAGGTCTCTCAAAGACCTTAGCACACCTTGAGTTCATGAGGCTGGAGAATGAACTCAAAGGAGAAAGGATTGTTACTCCAGGAATAGAGACAGGTCCTAGGATCGTGCATATTGACAGGGGGAGAAAAAACCAGGGAGTAGTTAGTAGTGATCAGAGATTTCAGAGACAGGTATGTGGACACCCTTTGCCATTGATGCCAAAGGGGGAGAGATGAAGTCAAAGGGAGAGATGCAGACAAAAGGAGAGCATGCTCATAGGGGGAGCATGAGTTGTTGTCATCAATGACAAAGGGGGAGATTGTTGATGAAATTGTCATTGATGCCAACATGGACTTGATGTCATTGATGCCACCACCTTGCTGAAGATGTTGAAGAAGTCCTGCTGATGATGCTGAAGACCCAGGAGATGGACATTGAAGCTAAAGGTTGATGACATGGAAAGAGGAATATGGGAATTGGATGACATATGAGGACATGACAACTTGGGCAAACCATGACATGACAAAGAAGAGATAAATATTAATGGCATGGCATGATTGGGATTTGGAACATCAAATGGGAAAATGACCCATCCTGTGGTCATTTGTGGTTTGTATCACCTAAAGGAGTCCTTAAAACCCTTGCATGAACACACACACTTGGTAGGTAGTTGATGATGATGTATGATCCTTCTTGTGGAGCATGTGGACATACCTTGCAGACATTGGGTGGTTTGAAAATCATAATGGTCATGGATATACATAAAATGGGAACCTTTTTCAAGTATCTTGTATTTCAAGAAAATTCAAATAATCACAATAAAAACATGTTTGAAGATGTCTGCCCAGTCCAAATATAAAAAAAGATATACGCACATCCAACAGGTCGGCCCCAATATTTTTTGTGAAAAAATAGTATAAATCCCCCCTCGCGTGCTCTCATTTGTCACAATGAAAATTTTTGATGGAGCCGCAGAACAATGTGGAAATTTTCAGTGGAGCATTGAAGTAAAACCTCGTGGGAGGAGACTGTGGAAAACTCGCTAAAGCTCTAATTTTTTTTGGTGTCTGTAAATTTCAGGAGGTAACCAACAAATTTATTTTTGGGGAAGTAGCTCACTGAAGCTCTGAATTTTTTTTGTCTATCGGGAGTCAATGGTCGTTGTGCTTATGGTTTACCCACTTGGAATGAGACAAATGCAGATACTCAGGCTGCGACTTCAATTGATTTTGATTATGCTGGTTTAACAAATGGTGCTGCTAGGAATTGGACTCAAATTTCTTCTTGTTTTTATGCTGCTGTTTCACTACCCGTTTCAACTTATACTGGTTATGCTCTGAATTAAACTAAGACTGAAACTGCTCTCGGGAATGCTTAGAATAGTTGCTCAGTCAACTCGCTTGGAATGTAGTGGAGAAGTGGAGAAGAGGGCGCACTCTACAGGACAAGGTGCTGTGTGCATTTAGAAAAGCAACAATAAAAAAAAAAATCACAGACACAGAGAACCAGCTCATTATTCTTTGCATCTTTATTATTGGTTGAAAGGAAGTCCATTGGCTTGCTATTACAGTGTATTTCCTTCTTTGGGGTTTATTTTGTTGTAGCCGAACCAACATTGAATTTATTGGAACCAACCACTGAAGAAATCGTGCTGCTGTTGCTAGATGAAACTTTGACAGTGAAGAGATGGATTGGGCCTTCAGTTTCATGCTTGAACATCAATGCTCAAGGGAAAGCGGATGATCAATCTTTTTGTTTTGGAAAGCATCTACATCGTAAGGGATTGCTACAGTAACTGAGATTGAATGATAGAGCATGATGAAGAATGCTGAGGTATGAAGAGATCAGTGAAGTATAAACAGTAAGAGAAGGTTGAACAACGTTTTAATTTTGAGCAAGTATCCTGGTAAACAGTCCTAAATTTATGAGTATAAACAGTCTAAAGTCTTTATTTCCTATTGAAGTTTGATGGAACAGTATTAGAGATTGATGGTGTATGATGACAGTCCAAGTCTGCGTTGATACTCGACACTCACCGAGCTGAATGATTGACTGTGCTGAACTTGACAAGGATGGTATGCTTAACTTGACTGGCGTTTTCCTTATTCCAAGGTATATAGCTTGAGCTCTTCAAGGAAGATATTTAGTAGGTTTGTTGGCAGCAGTGCAGAGGCTTTATGATATCTGCAAGGCATCTTTTACTTCCAGAGGTCCTGCAGAATGTTCAGGACATTCTTGCTTGATGAGATGTGACATTGGCAGAAGTGATGCTTGATAAGAGCAGACTTAGAAGACATAAGCTGACTATAAAGATATAAGCAGAATATCTGGTAGAGATCAAATCTATGATGACAAGGCAGTGACAAGGTGTTGACAACCATAATTTTTAATGACATGATGACATGATTATGGACAAGTTGATGACATGATAGTGACAACAGTGACATGACAAGTGAACCAGCATTGCAAAGTTGAGGGAAACGTTGTTAGAGAAACTCAAAGTAGGCTTTTTTGAGAAGTCTAGAGCAGATTTGAAGAGTTCAAGACAGAGGCAGTTTGAGTAAGTATCAGCAGCAAGAAGGTGATAGTGGTAAAGTGTGAGACCAGTAAATGTGTGGCAGAGATCGAGTAAGACTGTTGAATTACTTTGAAGAACATATTGCAAAGTCTTGGAGCATCCTTGAAGCTGACAGAAACAAGAAGGTTGAAGAAGTGACAGTGAGCAGCAGTAGTGATGACGAGCAACATTGATGGTGATCAGATGAGCATGAGCTGAGACAGTTGACCACAAATTTATGAGTTGATGTGATAGTAAGCCTTAATGTAAAAGCAAGCTTGACTTTCTTTTGAGGTTAGGATACCTCAAACCCTTCTTAGCAGGGTCTAAGGAAACCAGGCAGGGTCCTGGATGCAGAGTAAGTTCTCTATATATCAGTAGGTGCTGATTTTTCCCAACGGTTGTAGCCAAACCAAACTAATATAAAAAGATTACAAATTTATATGATGTGGTGTTCTTCTGTGTTATGGTTCTTGATGCTATGATATGTGAATAATGTGTTTATGAAATGTCTATGTGATTAGTAGATTAATGATCTGGTAGTTATCTATGCCAAGCTAAGAAAAATTGTAAAAATTGCTTTACACTGATTCACCCCCCCCTCTTTCATCCAGTATTACAAGGATGCAGGTATCTAGATGCAACATTCTATCCCTTACACACCGCAGCAAAATGGTGTTACTGAGAGGAAGAACAGATCACTGAAGGAGATGGAAACTTGTATGATGGAGGCTAAAACTTTGCCACCAAATTTTTGGGCCAAAGTTATAAACTATGCATCCTATATATAGAATAGTTTGCCACATAAGCATCTTGATGGTATGACTCCTTTCGAATCTTGGAGTGGGCACAAGCCATATTGGACCCATTTCAAGATTTTTGGCTCAAAGGCTTGGGCTAGAACTCCAACTGAAAAGAGGAAGGATTTGCAAACCCAAAGCCAAGAGTTCATATTTGTTGGGTATTCTAAAGATTCAAAAGGGTACAAGCTGATAAAATTGATCACAAATAAATATTTCATTGAAAGAAGTGTTTACTTCGAAGAAGAGCCTTTAGCAACAGTTGAAGTTGGAGAGTCCTCTTCACCACCACAACCATTGATTGTAAGTGAAGAGACTAATGATTTTTCTGATTATGATATGTCTGATAACGATGAATTAATTTCATATCCTAACATCCCTATAATACCAATGTGGGAAAAAATATGGATCATTCATGCAGCTTGGGAACTAGCTGGAAATCCTAATGACACTAGGAGGACTAGATCTCAATTTGAGAGTGCCCTTTGTGTGAAACATCCTCTCTTTGCTGAGATGTGTTATTTGATGATAGATTCTGATTCACATACATGTGAATATGCAGCAAATGATCCAAGATGGTAGACAACCATGAAAGAATAATTTAGCTCGCTCCAGAAGAACAACACATGGGAACTGGTTGATCTTCCCCTAGGGAGGAAGATAGTGAAGTGTAAGTGGGTCTTTAAAAGTTAGTTTGCTACTGATGGTTCACCTTTGAAATCTAAGGCCATATTTGTAGCCAAGGGATACTCTCAGGTACATGGTATTGAATACAATGAGACCTTTGCACCAGTGGCAAAGATGGACTCCATAAGGCTTTCCCTAGCCATTGCAGCTTCGAAGCAGTGAGAGGTAGATCACATGGATGTAAAGTGTGCCTTTCTGAATGTAGATCTCACTTAATAAATTTACATGCAGAAAACAAAAGGTTTTGTATCTAATCCATATTTAGTGTGCAGGTTGAAGAAATCATTGTATGGGCTCAAGCAAGCCCCCAGGGCTTGGTATGCCAAGATTGATGAATTTTTGTTGTCACTGAGTTTTGTTTGATGCAAGTTTGATACTAATGTCTATTTGAAGCTGATTCACAGTTCTTCAATTATTATTGTTCTCTATGTGGATGACCTTCTGATTATAGGAATTTCAAAGAAAGAGATTCCCTCCTTGAAGGATGCAATGAACCATGCATTTTCTATAACAGATTTGGGATTGTTGAGCCAATTCTTGGGTCTTGAAATTGCTCAATCCCAACATGGAATCAAGGTTCATCAGTCAAATTATGCTTCTTATTTTCTCATCAAGTTCAGCATGAAGGATTGCAAGCCAAGCAAGACTCCATTCCTTTCAGGAGTTAAGCTTGAAAAAGCAGGTTCTTCTCCTATGGTAAATAATACATTGTATAGACAGTTGATTGGGTGTTTGCTTTATCTTACACATACCCAACCTGAATTATCTTATGCAGTTAGTGTGAATTCAAGATACATGGATCAGCCTCATGAGATCCATTGGAGAGTATCCAAGAGGATCCTAAACTTTGTTCAGGGAACAAGGACTCATGGGATTTTCTACAAAGCAAAATATGACTTAGAGCTAGTTGGATTTACTGACAATGATTGGGCAAGTGAAAAAATATATTCAAAGTATACCTCAGGATATGTGTTCATGCTTGCAGAAGGACCAATCAATTGGTCAAGTAAGAAGCAGTGTTCCATAGCACTCTCATCTACAGAGGCAGAGTATAGAGGAGTTCTAAATGCAGCTACTCAATGTTTATGGTTGCAGGGGATACTTGGAGAATGTGGTTTTGAATCAGAGTTTTCAATAGTCATCTATTGTGACAATAAAATCACCATTCGAATCTCCACTAATCTAGTTCAAAGACAAAGAACCAAGCACATTCAGATCCATATGCACTATATCAGGGAGCTTGTGCATGATGGTACCATTGCTCTACTCTATCGCGCATCTTCAGAACAAGTAGCAGACATCTTCACCAAAGTATTATGTGAGAATACCTTTAGTAATATCAAATCAATATTGGGGATATATGATCATGTGGTGAAGAATTATTGATGACAAGATTTCCAAAATTTTGTTTTCGTGTCCATGTTTAAGGGAGGATTTTCCCATTGGGTTTTTTCCTCTTTCCTTGGTTGTATGGACATGCAGTATGTAAAAGGGTGAATAAGCCTTGTTTCTACACCCTATAATTTTATGATATTTACTCATAAAATCAGGCTTAAGTGGGGGTGTTAGAATAATCAACCAATGGTTACCCATATTTGACATTAATTAAATCATTTTTGTCATATTCCTAGAATCCTAGATTCCCTTTCTATGCTAGTTGACTTCTACATGTTACTAGAAGTCAATAATTGCTAAAATGGGTCATGAAGTGATTTGGAATCATCCTGGAAACATATTTAGCATGTCTACTTTATTCCTGATTCCTTAAAGCACATATCTGCTTTTTATGAAAGTTGCTTTGCTTTACATATGATTTAAGGCATAAATGAAAAGCTAGTCGAGGGGAACTTGCCTTGTTTTTTGACCACATAATCCTCCTTTATTTTATCCATAAAAAAGAATGAATGAGTTGTATTTCCACCACATATTATCTTTCCCACTTGATTTAGCTAATTTGTGAGGATCTTCATGGATTTGGAAATTCCTTTTTTCACCTATTGGGGATTTAACCTGTTTTAGTAAGCCTGCTTTTTGACCAATTCGAATAGAAACCTAGTGCTTTTGAATATCTCATGTAATTATATATTTGATCATCCTATTACTTCATATGGTTGGCTAATGTAAAATTATTCAATACAGAATTAATTTATGCTCGAGTTTCAGTCTCCTTTTGTGTGAATTTTGCATGTTTGATTAGCAATTTTGTGAGTGTCATTTATCTATCTCTTGGGTTCAATTTCCATAGTGGTTGGACCGATACCTATACATGGATATTCATGAAATTTTATTTGGAGAGTTTCCTGTTGTACTGCATGAGTGGTTGTCAAGATTGGAAACTCGACAGACAAACTTTCTAAGAAGGGAAGCAGTCAAGTGGAGTGTTCACTAGATCTGTGAGTTAACAAGTGTAAGAAACCCCATATATAGAGCTATTGATTATTGGGTCATTAATATCTTGCAAGGATATATTACTAAGTTTGCAGTTGAGATGATAACCTCGTAAAGTGAGGCTTAAAGAAATTTTTTCCAAGGACCCCGCGGGAGGTACTTGTTATCTATAAATATATGGATAATTATGCTTGTCTATGAGAAGGGAATTTCGCAACTGAGCATTTGAGTTTAAATATCTAGAAGAAAGGATATTTCATAAACAACCTGTAAATAAAATGGGGAATAGTGAATTGAGATGTTCCCAAGAAGTATAGAACCTGAACCAGAAGCTGGATTTTTAAGAAGTGGAAGAAGATTCTGGTCGAGGAAAAGAAGAAAAACAATAGGAGAAAGATGGAACCCTAGTATTTTTGAATAAAGTGAGTACACGTTTTTTTCACGTCTAGATGAAGAGTATTGCGACGAAGAGGAAGAATATTAGCCAATTTCTGAAGGAGCATAAGATTTAGAAGAATCGGCAGAGACACCACGTAACAAAACCAAACCAAGAGCATCTCCAGAGGTAAGGTCTAGAATGTCATCTCCTGAAAGAACTGTGAATACTGGTAGTACTATTGCTGTGACTAGTGCGCAAGCAAGTCCACCTTCATTAAATTGTCCATTGAGCATCCCTGATTCCAACTTAATGGCTGGGGAAGATATTAGGTTACCTACATTCAGTGGGAATGGAGTAGAAGATCCAGAGAAACATTGGTTCCTTTGTGAAGCTATTTGGATGGTTTTCCAATTTCAAAATGAGGACATATGGAAAGAGAATATGGTTATGACTCTGCGGGGTTGTGTGCTAGAATGGTTTATGAATTTTTTCATAGTACCAGTAGGAGACCCACAGAAAACTCTTGATGATTTCTGACTCGCGATGATTTGTGAGTTTAGAAAACCTAAATATGACTTGTAGTGTATCACCGAAATCAAGGAGATAAAACAGTTAAAAACAGAATCTGTATGGGATTTTGAACAGTGGTTTAAAACTCTGATGGACAAAGTAATTTTTCAAATGTTGGATGTACAACACAGAGAGTGGTTTATTGTTGCAATGTTACCTCACATCCAAGGCCCTTTGATGTAATAGAATATTGTGTCATAGACGAAAGCATTGGAAATAGTGATGAAGCCGGAATCCTCACCAATTGGAGATGGTGGTACATGGATGATGCAAATTCAATCGCAGTTGGATAACTAGGTGGTACAAATTCAGGATATCAAGAAGGGAAAATAAATACAGGAGGATTTATGGTGTACAAGATGTACAACAGATGGACAACGCAAGGATAATTGGCTGGCGTATATGAACTATGTCTCATCAAGTGTGCCTAGTCCATTGAATACCCAGGGACTACCCCAGTGCAGAATATGATAGATTAGAGGGAATCTCCCTGAAGAGTGTCTATACCTACAAAATATTGTAAGTACCCCAACCAACTTTTATTGTAAATTTTGTAAGTCAGTAGGACATGATGAGAAATATTGCGGAGTGTATCAGATCTTGAAGGAGAAGGAGGTAGACACCTAACTAATGAATAACGATGAGAAGATTCAAGCTGAACAGGAGAAAGCACACTAACAACCTTCTCATTATCCACATTATTAACCTTAATACCCACAGAATCAGTATCCACTGTAGCAACAACACCCTCAGGATAGGGGGTGGAAACTTCAAATCATGTGCTATAATTGTGGGAAACATGGCCATTATGTTAGAGATTGTCGTGAACCTGCAAAAACATGTTCATATTGAAAAGCATAGGATCATAATGTGCAACAACGTCCCTAATTGATTGCAAAATGACAAGCTCAGACCGTGGGAGTTCCCGACTCCACGCGGAATCCAAATACAAATCCTAACTTGAATATTCAAATGATTGTTGCTGAGACAAGAGAACCAGGTGTTGATGTCGTACCACAAGGAGTTGTTGCGACTGGAGCGGATTAGAATATACAACATGGACAACTGTAGGCATTAGAGGAAATTTCAAATCAAAATGGGCCTTTCAACCCTAATTAAAATTCCATGTAATCATGTGTTAGCCAATGAAATTGCTTTAATTTTGAAATACCGTATAGGTATTTTAAAAAAATTTAATTTAAATTTGGGGATAGGTATCATAAAAAAAAACTATTTTTTTGTTCATATTTCCGACATATCTCCCTATGTTTTTACTCAAATTTCGACCGGGAAAGATCATTGGATGCAGAATTAAATTCCGCATCCAACGAGTACCCACTCTGTATAATTTTGACAGACCCTGTTACCCCAAAAACAAGAAATACTTGAAAAAATGTGATGATGACATCATCATCACATTTTTTCAAGTATTTCTTGTTTTTGGGGTAGAGGGGTCCATCAAAAGTATGTAGAGTGGGTGCTCATAGGATGTGGAATTCAATTACACATCCAATGAGCTATCCTGATATAAATTTGAGTAAAAACACAGAGAGATATGTCGAAAATACGAACAAAAAAAGTAGTTTTTTTCTTTTCTTCCTCCAAAATTAATAAATATTATTTTATTATTTTAACTATTATTTTCCTTAGGAGGCCCATTTTGAGTTCACATTTCCTATAATGTGTGACCTGAAACACAAAAGAAAGTACCATTTGATGTTTAGAAACAAAAGTAAGTATTTTTGGACGTGCGACCAGAGTTTGTAAATACACAACAAACGTCAACCTCATATGAAGTCAAGGAGATGCTTGAATGATTTCAATAGATATTTTGGAAGCAGGTTACCAACAAGGTTAATAATATCAACTCATTTGTTTCAAGTTGCTTAGTGCTAATCCATGATAAAGATGTTGCTGCAGAATTACAAGCGCTTATAGAAGAAACCCCATTAGAGTTGCAACCTGAAAGAAGAGTTAACCATGTTAGAAAGAAATTCAAAACTGGCCACGAGTTAAGAATGACTGCCCAGATAGGATATTACACCATGGATTATATTACCCTATATCTGGGGTCAGACATCAATATTTTGACACGAGAAACTCTTGAAAGCATGAACAAGCTGCACTTGGATTGTTCCACTGTCGAGTTGAGGCTTGCTAATCAGGCGAAGGTCCTATTGATTGGTAGGTTAATTCATGTTCCTGTCGACATTGAGGGGCTAGGAACATTTGTAGATTTTGAATTTATTGATATTATTGATGACACGAACCCATATCCCACACTTTAGGAGATAGATTGAGCAATAGACAATCATGCAATCATAAACTTTAAGAAAAGAATCCTCTCATTCGAAGATGAAGAAATGACGTTAGTTTCTCCCATTGACCCACTTGAGTGAAAAAGATATGTCGAACTAGTCTATAGTGAAGGACAAGGTGATTATCTGGACCATATTTATAATGTCACTTCCTTAAAATATGATTACATAAATCCTACAGTGGATGGGAACCTGAGCTGGAAGAGTACTAGCTCATGCACATTAGATTCAGGAGAGGCATTGGAGAATTGGAAAAATAGACTGCATGAAGTATCTATGAGGAGATGCGCTAGGATAACTAGGTCTGCGCAATGGGTGGATACTCAGTCGATGGAGTTACCCACATATTAGGGCTTACCTAATCTTGAAAACTTTCTAAGTGAGTTTGAAGGAATTGTAACAGAACCACAACGCTTGTCTGCATTAGACTTTGTGTTAAAATATACGCCCACTAGATGGTGGGGTACACATAAGAAATCTATATCTGAATGGAAACAATGCAAAATATTGTTGGGAGTCAAATTCAGTGAAGAAATTACAGTTTTGGGTCAGAAGTACACATGGTTATCAATCCATGCCAAACACTTCAATTGTCGCACGACATTTACAGAATACCTGCGATAAGAATGGGTCCATCATTTCATACTCACATTGGGAATGACACCTAGGAGATGATACACATCCATCGAGTTAAGAAAAAGAACTCAGGATTGGGAGGAGGTAGTTAAACAATTCAGACACACATTTGAATTTGCTGATGAGAAGCTAACAGCCAATGTTGTGCTTCAAATGATAAAAGAGAAAATATTTGTTGAAATCCATGTCGAAGTGGCGAACTCCCACTAGTGCAGTGAGAAAATCCAGCACTGGATGTCTTGTTACAATCTAGTCGGAGAATCATATGATGATCCTACCATTCTTAAGACACCAGAGTTGAAGGGTATGCATGAGGTGGAAGGAAGTGGTATTTCTAGCGAACAGTTCCTTAAGCCGCTCAAAATTAAGAAAGTCAACATTGGTTTGCCAAAAAACCCAAAGTTTTCCAATATTGGAGATTATTGGGATGAGGAAACAGTAGCAAACATCATAGATTTTCTGCATGAATCTCAAGATCTGTTCCCTACCAAATTCTCAGAGATGAAGGGAATAGTAGGAGACCTGGGAGACATGAAAATACCACTGAAACCAGATGCAAAACAAGTTAAACAACGACCATATAGGTTGAATCCGAGGTATAAATAAAATGTGAAAGATGAGTTAGACCGAATGTTAGATGCAGGAATCATTGAACCAGTTGAAGAATCGGAATGGATTAGTCCTATAGTGATTCATGATAAGAAGAAAACAATTGAAGTCAGTATCCTTGTCGACCTGAGAAAATTGAATGATGCATGCTTGCATGATCCATTCCCAGCACCATTCATAGATGCAGTACTTGAACTCGTGGAAGGATAGGAGAAGTATTCATTTATTGGCATATTTTTGGGTTATCAACAAGTCAAAATAGCAAAGGAGGATCGACACAAAATGACCATCACGACAGAATGGGGTTGTTATCAATATACGATAATGCCCTTTGGACTCAAGAATTCTCTTGCTATTTTTTAATAGAATAGTAGTTTCTTCTTTTAAATATTTTATACATAAATTTCTTGAAGTCTACTTTGCTGATTTGACTGTGTTTGGTCTAGTAAGAGATGATATTGAATGTCTGTGCATGATTTTGGAGCATTTTCGCCAGTATCAGATAGTGCTAAATTCGAAGAAATGTATTTTTTGCGCACCATTTGGTTTATTGTTAGGACATGTAGTGTGTTGTGATGTAATTTTGGTTGATCTGGAAAAATTTGCGATTATTCTTGATTTACCACCACCTACATCATTCAAGCAACTCAGATCAATGCTAGGACACATAGGAAATTATAGAAAATTTATCAAAGGATATCCAGAGATAACTTCTCCAATGGAGAAACTTTTGAAAAAAGATGCAAAGTTCTAGTGGACACAGAGTTTTTAGGAAAGTTTAGACAAGTTAAAGGGAAATATGGATACAACACCAATATTGGCATTTCCATACTGGAAGAAGCAGTTCCATGTTCATGTTGACGCATCGTCTATCATGATTGGAATAGTTTTGATGCAACTAGGTGAGGGCACGATTGATCACCCTATTTTTCTTTTTCCAGCAGAAAAATTTCGACAACAGAGAAAAATTACATTAAGATAGAAAGAGAAGGACTCGCCATGGTATATGCGCTACAAAAATTCAGATATTATTTGTTGGGTGGACATTTTAGAATGTAAATTGATCATTCAACATTAAAATACCTACACAACAAGCCAGTGTTGGGGGGGGAGATCTGTCGATGGCTCCTCCTATTTCAAGAAGTCATTGTTAAACCTGGTTGACTAAATTTGGGGCCTGATCACTTTTCAAGGATAGAAAGTGGTGAAGAATGAAATAGTTTGGAGGATAATTTGTCTAATGTGCAACTATTTGTGATCACCATGTTTGATGACTATTATAAGGATATCATCCACTTCTTGAGTATAGGTTATGAGCCTAAAGGGTTCACCACTGCGTAGAAGAAACAGTTGGTCGTCAAAGTCGTTGATTTTACGTTGATTGCTAGACAACTATACAAGATGGGCCCCAATGAAATATTACATCGGTGTGTTTTAGAACATGAATGACCTTGGATACTGAGTGAAGTACCTGTCGATTTAATAAGATGATACTACGCTGGAAAGAAAAAAGTGTGTAATATATTACAAGTTGGATTATGGTGGCCAACCCTACATATGGATACCAAGAAATTTTTCTGAAGCTATGATGTTTTCCAGAGAACAGGAAAACCTTCAAGACATGAAAAAATGTCGTTAGCATCACATATAACCCTACAAGCATTTGATAAATGGGTCATTGATTTTTTCATCTTATCAGTCCGCTAGGAAAAAGGAATGGTGGGCACTATATTATCACAATGACAAATTACTTAACTAGATGGGCTGAAGGAACACCTATTAAATATTACATTGCTGCGGTTGCGACAAAGTTTCTATTTGAAAAGGTGGTGACAAGATTTGGATTCCCTGAAATTCTTGTAAGTGATCAAGGTACGCATTTTGTTAACAATTTGATTGATGATCTTACTATAGAATTTCAGATTCAGCATAGGAAAATGACACCCTATAATCCTCAGGAGAATGGAATGGTTGAATAATTTAACAAGATTTTGGAAAACACAATAACCAAATTATGCAACGGGTGCATAGATGATTGGGATCAGAAAGTTTCAGCCGTGCTATGGGAATATTGCACAACTTGCAAAAGATTAATGGGACACACTCCATTTAGGTTGGTATATGGACAAGCAGTTGTTGTGCCGATGTTATATATTGTGTTGAGCTTAAGAATTGTTGTGTTAACTGAAATGACGAATGCAGATGTTGTTGAGCAAATATTGTCGTAGCTCGTTCAAATGGAGGAGGAATGCTTCGTCACAGGGTCTCATCAAAACATATGAAAGAAAAAAAAGAAATCATGGCATGATCACCATATTAAGACTAAGTATTTTAAAGTTGAAGGACTTGTTTTGATGTATGACATCAAATTTTTGAAGCATCTAGGTAAATTGAAAACATATTGGATAGGGTTGTATGTGGTCATGCACATCACTAACGAAGGTGCAGTAAAATTACATAAGTTGGATGGGACACCAGTTGCAGAAATGATAAATAGAAGCTGGTTGAAACCTTATCATGATAGATGTGAGATGGTTGGGTAAGGAGAAAGTATGAAAAATAAGAGAAAAGAAAGAGAGAAAAAGAAATTGTTTTCTCGCATGTCTACGACATGAGTATACAAATCCCACGAGAAAAATAGGAATGACAGCTGGACGCCTTCAAAGCATGGGTTCCTGAAAATATTTAGGCAATTATGATAGCTCAGAGTCATTAATTTTACAAGTCCGAGGAAAAGTGGTGGCATGTGTTTTCGTCCCATCTGATGTTCTCGCTATAACTGTCCTAGTAGGTAGAGGTCAGAGCTCAAGTGTGCGAGTAAATTTTGAAATGGGTTGAATGGGAAGCCCATGTGATCGACAAGATGCATCTCTTCCATCAAATAATTTCATGCAAGATGATCATGTGTGTATAAATATAATCCTTCATCATTAAGATTCATTTTACTTGCGAGAAATAAGAAGAGCGAACCAGTGTATGCAAATGTGAAGAGTCGAAGGTGATGGTCATTTCGATTTCCAGTACTAGTGAACGATTTAACCTTATGAAAGAATCACCTTTCCCAATACTTGAAGAGGTTATATTTCCTAAGGATAGCAGAAAGCACAACAAGAACCAGAACCAAGGTGAAGACGAGAACCAAGGTGTAGGTGAGGGTGATGCACAAGACTCCCTGCTGCAGGATTCAATAGAAAAAGGAGAAATTGATGAGGAGTCTACACAAGATGATTCAGAGTCCATGCTAACTGACAAGGAAGTGGAGAAGAAAAAGGAAGCATAGGAAAAGGAGTAGTGCGAACCAGAGCATAAGAAGAGGAAAGATGAGAAAATTTATAATACAATTATCTTAGATGGTGAATACATCAGCATGAATGTAGACGTAGTTGTGAAAGTGGTGGAGACCATCCTCAAGAACATAAGAAATAAACCAAAGCCATCAATGAAGTGTAGGGAACAGTAGAAGCTAAGACACACAGAGTTGACCCTGCTGATACATTGGAAATGCCACTACTATTTCCACCGCTCAAGGTGGAGCTAGCAGCGCACACACTGGAAACATGGACACAAGAATTTGATGATGCTTCCTATGATTTGGGGACATTGTCTCTTGATTTTTCCAAACTAACAATGGTATATTTATATGTTGTTCATCATATGGCCGTGACCGATATTAGAATCCAAGAAAGTGATATTTCCTATCAGACCAAGAAGATGACAAGAAAGGCTCAAACGTGCAAGGCCCTCCTTTGACAGGAGGAGAAAGAAGTACAAGAAAAGGAACAAAGCAGGATCATAATAGATGAAGCCATCAACAATGTAGTCACATAATTCCTGGAGGAAGAAGGCTAGGAAGAAATGGATACAGCAGTCAAGGTAACTTGCTTATCTAGGATTGTGACGAACCTGACGAAGCAATTCGAATAACATAAAGCATAGAAGAGACCGAGTACACCTCATGAGGTGATAGAAGCACACCAGAAAACAACATCTGAGGCTGTTGATAGAATTAAAGAAGGAGAGATAGTATATAACAAAGAAATTGACCAAGTATATGCAACTTGGGAATCGCTCATGGAGGATGAAAAAGTGGAGAAAATCGTAGAGGAATTGCGACAAATGGAGTTACAAATAACAATAGTAAAAGAAGTGACTGGAGTGTAGTCATTATATTTTCTTTTTTAGAGCTGAAACAACTACAACAACAAGTGAAAACTCTATGCAACCAGGACAACAATAGAAATGAAGAAGTTACAACGCAACAAGCGGAAGTAGAATGAGTTACAAGTCTCATTCATCTCGTGCAGCAGAAACTTCACCACATAACTCAGTTTATGGAAGAAGTAACATTGAAACATATCATTTCCAACTATGTAGAGCAATTAGAAAAATAGGCAGAAGAGGTATGATAAGAAGTTTTCCAAGTACAAGGGATTCTCCAAGAATTTCTGACCAAGGTCGGTACCTAGGAACAAAGAGTGATAGAACCATAAAAATTCTTAATGGCTTAGGACGATCCACATGTGAGTGTTGGGGGCCTCTTAGGCCAGGAAAGAGTAGTAGAAATAAATTGCAGAAGAAGTTAGGAACAAATCTGCACAAGGATGAAAGTGAAGTGCCTGCGCAGGAAGGAAAAGAAAGAATGTTACACAAAGGAAGGTAAAGGAAGGAAATGAAGCGCAAAAAGTAGATAGACTGCGACAAAGAGTAGTGCGACGAAGGAAAAGAGAATCTACAATTGTAAAAAAGGGTAACGGATAGAAAGTGACGTGTCAAGAAGTTCGTGGGTTCTAGAGTCAGTGTAACTTGATGGAAGTCGCACGTATGAAGGAATATATGTAAGTTAGGCTGATAGAGCCTTGTGTCAAGCATACCTATGACAGCTTGTAACCATTTTTTATGGCTGATTATGTCGTGCAATAAATGAATTGTATGTAGGAGACCCTACGTGCTCTTGTAAAAGCTGTAAATAAGAGGAACCCATTTTGCATAAGGGTTAGAAAAATTCAAAGGAATTAGAGAAGAAGTTAGATAGTAGTGTCGTAGAAGGTTGTTGAGATGCGGAACCCATTTTGCAGAAGGGTTGTTGAATACTAGTTTTTTTTTGTAAGGAGTCATTCTGCAGCTGACTGCACAGATAGTACTTTTTGTAAGGATTTATTCTACAGTTGAGTGCATTGATAGTAGTTAGAAGAGTCGATCCAGGATGTGTGCAGATCAATAGGATATTTAGAAGAAAATCATAATAAAACCAGAGAGCATGAGAGGGAGAAAGAGTCTATGAGCCAAAAATACATATCTCAAATAGTCTATAGCCAAGTCATAGACTGAAAGGTGCATATATTTCTCATGCCAGATGAATATCACCTTTTTGGTTTTTCCTGGTTGGGTTTCCACGTTATATCTTGTGTCACTTGAATGTGTATGGTGAATTTTTGTAGGTTATCTTGTATTTTTTACATTTATTGCTTAATTGAATGTCGCCCTATTAGTGAAAGGAGTTGAATGAATGAATTACTAGTATCATTGAAATCATTTTGTGTTATTTCAAGTTCATTTATTGTTAAGTTGTTAAGGAAGAATCTGTGTCACAAGTTGGTTATGTAGCACTGTTGCGCCGCTGTCGAGTTAGTAAAATAACTCCAACCATACGAATATGTTGAGCACCTTAGTTGTACATTAGGGGACTGTAATACCTTGCCTAAATACAGAAACATGGTTATGGCAGTTACTCATTAAGATATCTCGGGTGAGACTGTGCCTGTGTTGCAGGTGTTGCTGACTGAGATTGCTCTATTAGGAGGATTTCTTTGGGTGTTTTGTTGCGCGCAAGGAAAAAATGAGCCTGGGTCATGAGTTTGAGGAAAAGTATCCAACAACATATATAACTTCTTCATTTTATTTATTGAGCTTGATAAATTTTGCAGTCCATTATGGATAACCACACAGATCTTCTGTAGCGAAAATTTCAATCATGCAACCCTCCTTAATATCTTGTACTAAGCCTCTGTAAAGGTATTCCATTGTTTCACGCCTTGCAGATGATATTTTAAACCCAATACACATTTCCCTTTCCTCCTCTTAAGAAAACTCAACAACTTCACGTTCAACATTTCTTCCCTCATTTTCATTTGACATTATTTGTGGCAAACTAAATGGAGCCTTAAAAAAAATATCTCCATTTGTAGAGTTTGGAATTATGTCATTTTACTCCATGAAAACATACTCCCACCAATTAAAATCGACAACATCAAAATAATCATATGTATATTTGATATAATTTTTTATTTCTTCCAAGAATTGATAAGAATCAACATCTCTATTGTGTCGATGTGCATTTTGAATTTCAACAGTTTATTGCAGGAACGCTAACTTTGAAGCATAAATCTAGCAAATTGAGATGAATTTCAGAAATGCTATCCTGATGTAGGCCTCCATTCTGCACTTGTTGAGTAATGATTTCCCATCAATAGTTTTTTATACGAAACTCATGTTGGAAGCTATTTTCATTTAGTATTTTAATGAACCTTTATCGACCATGTGATTCCAAAATAAATCTTCCCATGTTAATAGTTTCCTCTAGTGTTTGTACAACATGATCTAAACTGTATGTTTTTCTAATAATTTCAGTTAATGATGGAAATCTCCCAACATTCTTCATCTGCAATGTCACTGCAAAATGACTAAACATTTGATCAATATGGTCATGTTTATTCCCAACAAGAAGGAAACCAAATTTAACCTTCTGAAAATTTCCCATTTCAACAAACGTGTTTAGATAGCTAAACATGATCTGATTTTTGTTTTTCCAACTGGTGTTGTCCAATTGCAGATATAGAACTTGGGGAAGATTATTCGACCAATTAGTAAGAACATGGTGAATTATGGTGATGGTCATATTTTCATCATTATGAATATTTGGAACTATAAAGTAAACTCTTGGAGACATTTGACCATTTAAAACCATACAACCAACCAAGTGAAATTTAATAATTTTTTCCTCTAAATTCTTTGGTACATGAACAAATATGGAAAAAGTGTTTTTCTTATCCATCCCATCAATTATCAAACCCACATACTTATCTGGATGATCATAACACTTTTTTTATATTTGTATAACTTTTGGCATTCAACTGATTGTTGATTGCGATATGTTTGAAGTTCTTTGATAACAAAATATACAAATAAAATAAGAAGAAAAGATTGATGAGCTTTCATAATTGATATTTATTGAAGAAAATAAAGTTTTTACAGAGATACCTCTTTATATCCCTTCTGATTTATCCATTCTTTGTTTAAGATAAGAACATGTCATGCAAACTCCCATCCTTGACATCTTAGGAATACAAACATTATTGAACTCTATTTTCCATAGTCTTGTAAAATGTACATATTTGATCAAATTGTTATTTCCTTCAGCATCCTGAACAAATTCCTTGTACAATTTGTAGATTTCCTTCTTTGAGAAATTATCTAGAATATATCTGGCTTCTTTATCTGGGATACTCTCTCCATGTTTTGAAAAGAATTCACACATCCATGACATTGCAACGTTTATTATCGTTCCAATAGGTCATGCATGTTATTCTTTAGAATAAAATGTAGGATCACTTTCTATCCTTTTCTGGATTCTTGATAGTCGAATATTAGCAATTGATTGAATTATTTTCAATTCACGTCTACCCAATGCGATAATCATAACCTGTCTTTGTAGAAATCAAGTGACCAACTAAATATGAATTTTGCATATTTTGTTCATTGATAGATATGCTCTCCTTTTCTCCAAGGAATAATTGTAGTGTATTTGTTTCAAACAATGTTTTTGGAAACACTGACTTGAAACCAAATCAATAATAGAACTTGGAATTGTGAGCAAATATTTCCTAGTCCTTGTATAAATGGAATGCTTTGGATTGATATAAAATGGTATAGTCCTACAATTAATCTTGCTCATTGGTACAATTTTCCTTTGTGATTCATGTATAATTACATCATCCTCATTATAATGATTTTCCTCATCACTATCAAGAATATCATCCCTCTCATTGATATTCTCATCACCAAATTTAGTAGGAGAATGATTATCCTCACAATTATCAAGTTGATCGCTTGAGGTTAAAGCAAAAGCATCAACATTATTGGTATATTCATCATTGGCATATTCATCCTCGCCAAAATCATCATTTGTCTCGTAAAAATCTTCTCTTGAAGGAAAAACATCATCAGTTCCATGAGAATCCTCGCTTGGAGGAACATTATCCTCACCATTATTGGTTCCTTCATCGTCACCCATTAGAGAAATTTTGAGGTCTAAAATGGGCCTCCTAAGGAAAATAATAAAATTATAGTTAAAATAATAAAATAATTGTTAAAATAATAAAATAATAGTTATTAATTTTGGAGGAAGAATGAAAAAAATTACTTTTTGTGTTCGTATTTTCGACATATCTCCCCATGTTTTTACTCAAATTCTAAGCAAGAGAGATCATTGGATGCGGAATTTAATTCCGCATACAATGAGTATCCACACTGCATACTTTTGATGAACCCCACTACCCCAAAAACAAGAAATACCTGAAAAAATGTGATGATGACATCATGATCATGTTTTTCAGCTATTTCTTTTTTTTGGGGAAGCAAGGTCTATAAAAAGTATGCAATGTGCATACTTGTTGGATGGAGAATTAAATTCCACATCCAACGAGCTCTCCCACTCAAAATTTAAGTAAAAACATCGAGAGANTTTTCTTTTATGACAAATATGTCAATTCAACCATTATGGTTGACTCATTTTATTGAAATTCTATTGGTTCTTGAATTCCAACTCACAAAATTTATTGGTGATGCATTTTTTCTTGTAAGGCCCATTTTAGACCCCAAATTTTCTCTAATCCAAAATCAACATTTGTTCAATTAAAATTCTCGCTTGTAGGAAAATCATCATTGGTGCCATCAAAATGCTCCCTTGGAGGAAAATTATATTCACCATTATTGTTTCCCTCATGATCCTCACCAAAATAATAATCTATTTCATTAAAATCCTCGCTTGGAGTAAAATCATCATTAGTGCCATGAAAATCCTCGGTGGGAGGAAATTCATCTTTACCATTATTGGTTCCTTCATCCTCACCAAAATCATCATTTTCTCCACTAAAATCCTCACTTTTAAGGACATCATCATCGATGCCATCAAAATATTTTATTGGATAAAAAGCATAATCACGATTATTTTTTCCTTCATCCTCACCAAAATCATCATCTGTCCCATTAAAACCCTTTCTTGGAGGAAAATCATCTTCGGTGCCATCCAAATCCTTACTTGGAGGAAAATCATATTTGGTGCCATTAAAATACTCGCTTGGAGGAAAATAATCTAAACCATTATTGGTTCTTTCATTCACACCAAAATCATCATCGGTCCCATGAAAATCCCCGTTTGGAGGAAAACCAAATTTGGGGCCTTGAAAATCCTTTCTTGGAGGAGAATCATCGTTGGTTTCTTTAAAATCCTCGCTTGGAGGAAAATCATCATTGGTTCCTTGAAAATCCTTGCTTGGAGAAAAATATTGGATTGGAGGAAAATCATCATTGGTGCCTTGAAAATCCTTGCTCAGAGGAAAATCATCAGTGGTTCCTTCAAAATCATCGCTTGGAGAAAACTAATCGTTGGTGCCTTGAAAATCCTCCGTTGGAGTAAACTCATAATTGGTACCTTGAATTTCATCACTTGGAGGAAAATTATCATCATCTTGCTCAACGCATTTAAAATCCCCACTTCAAAGAAGGTCTTCATAATCATCATTTCTGCCTTTAAAATATTCACTCGAAACAAAATCATCGTTAGTTCTTTTGAACTCCTCACCTGAACAAAAATTAATGCCATCTTCATCTACACCATCATAAATTGACATAATTCTGATGAGCCCATGATTTCTCTTTAAAAAGTAGAATGATAACCCAAATTTAGTAGAAAAGAGAATGAAACTTTCCCACGCTCCTGACCAAAAAGTAGAATTGCGCAACTATCAACCAACAACAATCTTATATCTAAAAGAACATTTGTTTCCCTCCCAAAATCTCCATCCAATTTTTCCCTCCAATTTTTCCGTGCAAACTTAAATCACACATTTCTAACGCATTCATAAAGCTAGTAAAATTGATTTAATCCATAGTATAAAAACTTTGTAATAATACTAATTAAATCACATGTAAACTATGCTATATAAATTTTGTAATAATATATTGGTTATTTACATTAATTTTTTAGTCCCACACTCATAACACTAGAAAATTTTGTTTAACTTCATCATATTTAAATTTGGTATTAATGCATTAGCTAATTACATTTGTTTTAATCCCACTTTCATAAAACGAGTAATTTTAAACATAATATTAGTTATATAAACAATTTTGTATGTCTACTATTCATGTTTGAATTTGAAGTAATTTAATAGCGCTTTGAAGTTTAGAACCTTTTTTTATAATAAATTTGTTTATTTTATATTCATTTTGGAACGTTTGAATACATTGGAGCAATCTACAACACCTTTCAAAACCATTAAGGATATTATACATATGAGCTTTCAACATGATCAAGGTTAGTTGATTTTTCCTTTTTATATAATGTGAATTTTGTTTCTTAATTTCAATGTAAAATTTTAAATGTTAATGTAAATATATTTTTAATTTTTTCTTACATTCTTGGCCATGCCCTTTGGACACATGGGGTAAAAGTAAATTGTAATTTGTTTTTCTTTCAAGCTATGCATTGGGTGCGCAAAATGGGTCTACTGGAGGAGTGTATCTCCTCCATAATGTGAAAAAAGGTAAATGCCATAGGAAAATCCCCTTTGGGAACACGAAGAAGGATCTACGCTCCTCCCCTTGGCCCCCCTTTGGTTTGCACAATTCATAGCTTGAAAAAAAAAATTAAAACTTATTTTTACCCAATGTGTTGAAAGGGAATGACCAATCCCGTAAGAAAAGAATTGAAAATATAACACATTGGATATGCATTAGGTGCCAAAAGGGGGCACAAGGAAAGGAGTGGACTTCCTCCCTCATGCACCCAAAGGGATGACCATAGGGAACACCCATTTATGTGCATGGGGGGGGAGTGAATCTCTTGACCAATAACAAAAGAAACATCCTACACAACACCTTTGGAATATGGGGAGCATATCGAATCCTCTCCCAATTCCCCTTTTGGTACCCAAATATCCAACCCATCTAATAGATCATCTCCTTGTTGGAAATGGGGAGGATCTCAGCTCCTCCCCTGCATCCCCTTTGGGCGCCCAAAGAGATGGCTCAACTGTCAGATCAATTTTGAGAATTGAGCAGGAAATTGGGTTAGCTCTTTGGGAACCTAAACGGGCCCAGGGGAAGGATCCAACTCATACACAATACCCAAAGGGGAAGGTTAACCACCTCGGGCTCATTTTGGGAACCCAAATAGCTGACCCAATGTCTGACTTCATTTCAAGAATTGATCCGGCCATTGGGCCCATTCTTTGGGTTCCCAAAGGGGGACCATGGGAGGAGCCAATATCATACTACTTCACAAATGAGTGGTGTAGCTATCCCTATGTACAACTGGGAGGATCTTGCTCCTCCCTCAGGCCCCCTTCAGGAGATTAAAGAGATGACCCAACGATAGACTCTTTTGGTGCCCAAAGGACAACCGTAGTATGATTCTCCCAACTTCCTAAAGGTGTGGCGTATCCACTCCTATTGGTAGTGGGGAGCATTGTTATCAGGAATATCACACCTTCTGCTGACAGAAGTTGTTCCCTTGGTCTGAATGGTTCAGATCCAGAACAAATGAGTAACCACTAGGTTGAATACTTTCCCTGAAATCTATGAATTCTTGGAATAAAACTCTGATGAAAGGCTTGTAGACCTACAGAAGCACATAAAACATACAATAACATCAAAGATACCATAAAACTATCCATAAATTCATATCAGTGACTAAGGAATCCAATAATATATATGTGAGATTAAAACACAACAAATATATGGGAAGGAAATCAACTTTGCATTAATAGATGAATGAAATAGCTTACAACCATTTTGCCTTAGTGTCGATGCACTCCTTCACAAGACTAGCACCTCATCCACGATAGCTCCAAATTGCTCCTCTATGCTCTCTAATGGGTTAGGCCAGGATGTTAATTCAGTAGCATAACTTCACTTCTTTTTTCTCCCCCTCAACTATGGAGTATGAGCTTGTATTTATAAGGCTCAAAGGGATAGGAATGGTTGAGAAATTGGTGGGTGAGGTGGCCATGAGATCCTCAAAGGAGGGATTTGAGCTCTACTGATCTAGGTGAGTAGGGATAAGGATATACACGAGGCTCTTATTCTAGAAGCTTTGGGGAACCTCTTTTTTTACCTTTTACCAAGGGCACCGCTTATACTCCTTTATGACAGAGCGGTGAAGGATGAGAACCATGCCAACAACAAAGGTTAAAGGAGGTGGCATCACTTGGTTTCCACATGACTTGGGCGGTGCTGCATAAGGTATCGCTTATCTGCTTGAGGGTAAGAGCAGTGCTGAAGTTTTATATGTTAAAACCAACACCTAGAGCATGTTTCACTTCAGTTTTTGGGATTTGAGGGAAACTATTTATGCTAGGGATCTTATCACATGCTGGTGACATATTTTGAGTGTCACAAAATTCCCCCAAATCATGAGGCTAGAGGGATACGATAGGTGAGAGCTTTGATAGAGAAATGTATCACTTCGAGGTAAGATCCATCTTGATCGAAGAGTGTCACCGAGTAGGCATATGCAATACATAAATACTTTGACTTATGAATAAATTTAACCTCCTCATGGCTGCAGACCAATACAAGGAAGATCCATGAGAGGAATGAACAACCATGGCTACTATAATAAAACATAGATCCATGTGATAGAGGACTCAAACTTGGACATAGCTACTAGATATACAACGTAGATCTATGTCATACAAACACAAATTTGAGCATATCCACAACCATACAAATGTGGATCCATGCTGGTATTTCATACAATATACTCAATCGCAACCTAGGGAAAAAGCTATGAGCGCTTAACAAATAACTAGGTTCTTCATCTCGTCTTCCACAAAGTACGATTCTATCCATGTGATTACAATGTTCTGATGTCAAACATGGTAGAAACCACTTGATTACTAGCCAATGATGTGAACCGTTAACAAGTGCGAGGGAGATCACCATTGACGTCAATGATTTTCAAGGTACCCTAGTACAATCTACTAAGCGTGAATAGATGTCTTGATGTTGAATGCTGGTTGTGGAGCCTAATCTTCTAGATCCAGAGATATTATTCAGTTGTGATTGTAACCCAGGAGCATTGTACACTCATTTCCTTTGCCTTGGGGTTCGGGGGCAGAGCCCCCAAGAATTTTTTTTGGGATGTGTGTTCACCAATGGTATTGCGGACCCATGGTATTGGGTTAACCCTAGAATTTTACCATTGTATTTCGCCTATAAAATAAAGCATTGTAAAATGACTGAGTATGGTATTGTATTGTATTGGAAGAGAGACCGTGAGAGCATGAAGAGGAAGTGCAACGATTTTCCTCTAGGGTGTATCCCTTCATCTTTCTAGACTGTAATAAAAGGAATGACAATTTCTTTGTGGATGTAGCCCATCGTTTGGGTGAACCACATTATATCTGTGTCTCTCTTTAATGTTTTAATGTGTTTTACATCCTGTTTATTACTTTAACTGTATATCTGTTCTTGCTCTGCGGTCCTATTTTCTAACAATTGGTATCATAGCCAAAAGGTTTGTTTGGTTGGTAAACTCATAGGAAAGAAGGGTTCCTACTTCAAGTGGGAGGAATGGCGGAAGAAGAAAAGTTTAGGTTTCAAAAATTTAATGACCAAAACTATCAGTTATGGAAGATGCAAATGGAGGACTATCTGTACCAGAAGGATCTATACCTTCCATTGGGTGGAAAAGAAAAACAATTGGCAGCTATGAAGGATGAAGAATGGGAGGTTCTTGACAGAAAGGCACTAGGAACAATACGACTGTGCCTGGCTCTGTCGGTGGCCTTAAATATTTCAAAAGAAAAAACAATGGAGGGTGTGATGAGCACATTGAGTAAGCTCTATGAAAAACCCTTGGCTTCTAACAAGGTATTTTAGTGAAGTGTTTATTTAATATGAAGATGTCGAAAGGTGGATCTGTTGATGACCATTTAAATAAGTTTAATACACTTACCAGTCAGTTAAGTTCTGTAAAAGTGAACTTTGATGATGATTTTAGGGATCTACTAATCTTGTGCTCATTGCCAGAAAGATGGAATAGCTTGGTCATGGCTGTAAGTGACTCTGTCCCTAGTTCAAACACTCTTAAGTTTGATGATGTTATTGGTGTTGTTCTTAGTGAGGAAATGAGAAGAAAAAGAACAGGTGAGACACCAGGTAATGCATTGACCATGGAAAGCAGAGGGAGACAAAACGAGAGAGGAAGGAGCCCAGGAAATCATGGCAAATCTAGAAAGGGAAGATCCAAGTCTAGATTTGGAAAAATAGAGTGTTGGAACTGTGGTAAGAAAGGACATATAAAGAAAAGCTGCAAAGCACCAAAGAAGAAAGGTGAGA
Organism: Pseudotsuga menziesii; assembly: GCA_001517045.1. Taxonomy (NCBI): domain Eukaryota; kingdom Viridiplantae; phylum Streptophyta; class Pinopsida; order Pinales; family Pinaceae; genus Pseudotsuga; species Pseudotsuga menziesii. Next base: position 285,117 of record LPNX011153435.1, on the reverse strand, counting down.
GGCAACAAGAGACTACCTAGGAAGTTAATGTAGCAGGTGATGTGTTACAAGATGCTTTGATTATTACATTAGATAATACTAGTGATTATTGAGTAGTAGATTCAGGGGCTTCATGTCATGATACACCCCATAGGAAATTCTTTCATGATTATGTTCAAGGTGAATTTGGGCATGTGCTATTGGGGGATGATGAACCATGTAAAATTGTTGGAAAGGTTAAGGTACAGATTACATTAAATAATGGAAATGACTGGCTGCTAGAGGATTTAAGGCACATTCCTACTATGAAAAGAAATCTGATCTCAACAGGGCAGTTGGGAGATAGCGGATGTTTGTCTACGTTTGGAGAAATGTGGTGGAATATCACTAAAGGATCACTGATAATAGAAAAAGGAGATAGGATAGGTACGTTATATTTATGTCCTCATAATACTGATTATTCTATATCTGTAGCTTCCACAGAAACAGGGGTGACATTGTGGCATCATAGGCTTTGCCACATGAGTGAGAAGGGGATGCAGATTCTCCACTCAAGGAAACTGCTTCCTGATTTGAAGCAGGTATGTTTGGAATTCTGTGAGAACTGTGTTTATGGAAAATAGAAGAGAGTGAGATTTCTCAGGGTTGGGAAACAAAAGAAGAGTGAAAAGTTAGATCTTGTCCATACATATGTATGGGGACCAGCTCAGGTATAATCTCTTGGTGGGTCTCATTATTATGTTACTTTTATTGATGATGCAACTAGAAAAACTTGGTTTTATTGCATTAGACAAAAATATGATGTGTTTGATACTTTTAATAAGTGGAAAGATTTGGCTGAGAATGAGACAGGACAAAGGTTGAAATGTCTCAGATCTGATAATGGAGGTGAGTACTGCAGTAAGGAGTTTGATAGTTACTGTTCACACAACGGGATTCACAGAGAGAAGACAATCCCTAGAACACCCCAAGAAAATGGTGTGTCAGAAAGGATGAATAGAATGATCATGGAGCGTGCAAGGTGTATGAGATTGCATGCAGGGTTTCCCTTACAGTTTTGGGCTGATGCTATAAACATTGCTATTTATTTAATAAATATAGGGCCTTCAAGCGCTTTGGATGGTGGCATTCCATAGGAGGCATGGACAGGAAAACATGTAAAATACTCATTTCTAAGAACTTTTGGTTGTGAAGCATTTGTCCATATTGATAAAGATGATAGAACAAAGCTTGATACTAAATCCAAGAAATGTACCTTTATTGAATACAGGGTTGATGATTTTGGTTATCGCTTATGGGATCTTAAAAATCGCAAAATCATTAGGAGTAGAGATGTAGTGTTCAATTAAAAGGTCATGTACAAATATCAGTTGCAAGGAAAGAAAGAAGAAAAGGAAAACACAGAGTACACAGTGCTTAATGAAATCAAAGAAAATTAAGTTCCAAAAGCACTAGAAAATCAAGAGCAGCAGCAGGTACCTGAAACTCCTGCAACTATAAGAAAGTCTACCAAGTTAAGTAGACCCCCTGAATGATTCTCTCCTTCATTGTATTATTTATTGATGACTGATTTTGGTGAGCCAGAATGTTTTGAAGAAGCAATGTAGGTAGAAACTAGAAAGAAGTGGGAGCAAGGCATGGATGAGGAGATGGACTCATTGGTAAGAAACCAAACTTGGGATCTGGTTAAGTTGCCTGTAGAAAAAAGGGCATTGAAGAACAAATGGGTTTGCAGGTTGAAGGAAGAAGATGGAGGAAAGAAGTGGTACAAGGCTAGACTTGTTGTAAAGTGGTTTGCACAAAAGAAAGGTATAGACTTTGATGAAATATTTTCTCCTATTGTTAAAATGACTTCAATTAGAACTATTTTAAGTCTAGTGGTGGTAGAATATTTGCATCTTGAATAGTTAGATGTAAGAATGGCCTTTCTCCATGGGGATTTGGAGGAAGAGATTTATATGCAGCAGCCATAAGGGTATGAGTTCAAAGGGAAGGATAATTTGGTTTGCAGGTTGAAGAAGAGCTTTTATGGCCTGAAGCAAGCTCCAAGATAGTGGTATTTAAAATTTGATAAGTTTATGACAGAACAAGGTTATGATAGATGTCATTTTGACCACTGTGTTTATATCAAGAGGCTAGATAACAAAATATATATTATCTTGTTATTGTATGTGGATTACATGCTTGTTGCAGGGTCTAACATGCAGGATATAAATGTGCTCACAAGAAAACTAGCTAAATCATTTGCGATGAAGGATTTGGGTGCTGCAAAGCAAATCCTTGGTATGAGAATAACAAGAGACAAGAAAAATCACAAATTGACATTGTATCAAGGTGAGTACATAGAAAAGGTGTTGCAAAGGTTTAGAATGCAGAATGCAAAACCGGTTAGTACACCTTTGGTGAGCCATTTCAAACTAAGCAAGGATACGTGTCTAGACACACAAGAAGAGATAGATTACATGTCCAAGATTCCCTATTCATTAGCGGTTGGGAGCTTGATGTATGCCATGGCATGCACAAGACCATATATTGCACATGCAGTGGGAGTTGTGAGCAGGTATATGAATAATCCAGGTAAAGAGCATTGGAAAGCAGTACAATGGATTCTCAAGTATTTGAGAGGTACCACTTCTCATGCATTATGTTTTGGAGGTTCGGACACTGTTCTATAGGGATATGTTGATGTATATATGGCTGGTGATAAATATAGCAGAAGGAGCACGACAGGGAATGTATTTACTGTAGGTGGAACAACAGTAAGTTGGATTTCAAAACTGCAACAGGTTGTTGCACTTTCAACAACGGAAGCAAAGTATGTTGCTACTATAGAGGCTAGTAAGGAGATGATTTGGTTGCAGAGGTTCATGGAAGAATTGGGTAAGAAGCAAGAGAATAGTAGGCTATGTAGTGACATCCTGAGTGCCATTCATCGTGCAAAGAACTCAACCTTTCATTCAAGGACTAAACATATACAACTCAAGTACCACTTCATAAGATTTGTTCTAGATGAGTAATTGTTAAAAATGGAAAAGATTCACACTAGCCAGAATCCTGCAAACATGTTGACAAAGGGAGTAACCAGAGAGAAATTGATTTCCTACTTAGTTTTTGTTGGCCTTCAAGCATGAAGGTGAAAATAAGAAATTTACCAAGTCTAAGGTCTAGAGCATAGTCCAACGAGTGCAGTAGTGGTGGAGTTACTGTGATCAGTCTCCAAGTGGGAGATTGTTGGTTGTGGAGCCTAATCTTCTAGATCGAGAGATATTATTCAGTTGTGATTGTAACCGAGGAGTGCTATACACTCGTTCCCCCTACCTTGGGGTTTAGGGGCAAAGCCCCTGAGAAATTTTTTTGGGATGTGTGTTGGCCAACAGTATTGCAGACCCATGGTATTGGGTTAACCTTAGAATTTTCCCATTGTATTTCCCCTATAAAATAAAGCATTGTAAAATGACTGAGTATGGTATTGTATTGTATTGGAAGAGAGATTGTGAGAGAGTGAAGAGGAAGTGCACCAGTTTTGCTGCAGGGTGTATCCCTTAATCTTTCTGGACTATAATAAAAAGACTGGCAATTTCTTTATGGACATAGCCCATTGTTTAGGTGAACCACATTATATTTATGTATCTCTGTAATGTTTTAATGTGTTTTGCATATTTTTTAATGCTTTAACTGTGTATCTTTTATTGCTCTGTAGTTCTATTTTCTAACAGTCGAAAACCTAGTGGAATCTTTCAATAAAAGGTCAATGATGTGAGCCTATGGCGAGAGCGAGAGAATCTGTCATTGAGGCATACCGATCTCAAGGTACTAAATTTGTTTCTAATACTATTTCATGGATGATGAGTTGATGTCGATAGGAATAGTCTCATCGAAGGAGGCCCATGATGAATCCCACATCGACGACACGAAACTTGGAACAAAGTTCTGGAATGTTGTAGATAATGTAACCATAGGACTGACTCAAAGTACTGAAATAAAGGATGTTTCAATTGTAGGGGTAAACTTGTTTCTTTCCTTTGAACATTGGGTGGCATGAAAAAAGACTTGGCAGCATGACTATACCAGACGGACACACAATACGACTATGGAAAATGCATTATTTTGAAATACTCAAAGGAGTGACATGACTCATGAAAGTGGATCGACTTGTAAGTTAGTTGAATACCCAATTGTTTGAATGATATGCAGCCAAGTGCCATGTTCAAAGGTGAAAAACAACTGCCATTTGATTTGCAAAACGATTCCCTTCCCTTAATTTCCCCATCATGATTGATGAGTGCCTCTTTTTTTTTTTATGAGTTCAAAGAGGGTAACAAACACTCATTTTAGCTCATTCAAAGATAATTCCATTCCCATATATTTCATGAACCTAAGAAAGGAGGGGTTTGTTCCCAAAAAAGGGTCTCTCAGTGTATAGTTTAACAAGTCCAATGAAAGCAAACTTGGTATCGTTCATGCTTAGAGAGTCTGAATGAAGACAAAAGAAAACTCTAAAAGGTCCTTTTTCATATGATTTAGTCTCTAGGGCCCGAAAAATTACAAAATAATACCCGAGAGAACACTTCCAGTCCTGGTTGGCTGAAGCGTTTCTTTTTCATAAATAGTCTATCCGAACTGAAAAAGAGATAACCTACTATCAGAGAGATGAATCTTCAAACACTTTTATGAGTATGAAGAAGACAAATACTCGATAATATTTTCATATTTAGGGAGTCCGAAAAGAGCTTAAAGGAGACTCCATTAGGTCTCTTTTTAAGATTAGAAGTTTTATGAGCCTAAAAGGAATAAAAAAAGGACTCAGAACATTGATACTAAGTTCTGAGAGCGTGACCAAAGTGTTGAAACAAATGATCGGGGACTTTTTTCATTGTATGGAAGTACAAAAAAGTTAAAAAACAAACTCCCCATAGATTTTACTGTTTTTGCTTTTATCCCTACAAGACTTGAAAACGACATTAATCTCTCAAACAATGACTTTAGTGGACTATATAAATGGATTTTGTAATAAAAATGATTTAAAAATATCAAAATAACATTAGAAAACCCTAAAAATAGATATTAAATTCAATGTAAATAGTAAAAATCAAACCATTTTACTTTTTACCCTTTGGTGAGAGCATTTTGGATCAAATTTGAGCCAGATCTTCAGTCGGAGATTCCGGGAGATTCGACCATCTGATTCGAGTGCCGTCGAAGCCAGGTAAATGAAAAAACCCTAGCCTTTCTTTTTTAAGAATCCATTTTTATTTTATGAGGGTATTGGGCTGTTTTAGGCAAGACATAAACCTCAAATGTAGGCACCGCTCCTGCCCCTTACAGGACAGGCGGCGCATCATGAGAACCACGCATCTTGCACTGCACTCAAGTGGTGCCACCACTCTATGCAAATGGAGATCAGGTGGTGCTGGCCATGAGTAGGGAAAATTGAATGGATAGTCAAAAACACAAGTTTTTAATTGATTTTAAGTATTAATTGTGTTTCTAATTGGTCCATTAATTGTTTTTGATAGGTCCCAAGTGATAAAAAATGGTTATATGGAAATAAGGACAACATGATGACGATGATTCTTTTACCGAGAGAAATGTAGGATGCATAGCCACGTTGAGGGATTGTGGCCTCCTCAAATTCTTCCGCACACCTAGCATGGTGTCTCATAAGCGATTGCTAGAGTATATCCTCCATATGTGGAACCCGTAGCAACAAGACTTCGAGGTAGGAGCCCATGTGTTAAAAATTTACACCTACTATCTTTAACTGGGAAGAGGCATTATTACCGGTCTTCAAGGACTAGCTGACCAAGCGTCAATAGGGAGAACTAAAACAATTTGGCTATGGATCCATCCTAGCCTATTTCTTCTTTGAGCGGGTCCCTCATCTAAGGCCCCAAGTGGTTTTTACTGAGCTGAGGGTGAGAGACCCTCATATGATGAGGTGGGCCTGGATCATGGCTTGCATAGGTGCAGGTAGAGGGAAAGGGAAGTTCAAGACTCCATTTTTACGCTATCTAAATGATTAGATTCTCATAGTTGAGGATTATGCGTATGCAGGCATAGATTTCAGAGGCGACACTGACCTACCACTCTTGCCTAACAGACAGTGGGGAGAAATGGGTAAGAAACAAAACCCTAAGATGGCCATTTGTGTTTTTGTATTTTATTCACCAATTTTGTTAGTCAGAAATACACACCTCCTGCAGACAAGAGTTGGTTCCCTAGATCTGAATGGTTCAGATCTAGAACAAAACACAAACACGGAATGCTAGACTCTCCCTAAATTTGGTTCATCAATTGAATGGAATTCCATGATGATTTCCTAAAAGGTTGTCCTCACTATCCTTGAATATTACTACATAAGAACCTATAAAATATGGAAGACAAAAAAAAAAACATGATAGCATACAATATAATCAACTAGATCTATGCCCGTGACCAAGGAATCAAGCAATACATACATATGAAATAGTAAATATGGGAAAGAAAATGCATTCTTTATTAATAAATGATTGGAGAGACTACAAACTTCATTCCATGGTGTTGAGAGTTCCTTCCAATGGATCCTTGCCTCCAACTTACCCTTTCCTCTAAAGACTTAAGAATGATTTTGACAGAGTTTGGGTATGAAAAACAATTCTTTGTCCCTTTTCCCATGGGGGGTGAGCCAGTACTTAAAGGAATGGGAGGATAGGTATGGCTGAGGATGTCATGGGTGAGGTGGATATTATCTCCTAAAAGGGAGTATATTGAGCTCCAGATGGTCCTAAACCATAGGGATGAGGCTCCATGAAGGTCAGCTTCAAGAATCCTCTCAAAGCTTCTCTTTTTGCCTTGAAAACTCAAGCACCGCTCCTTTAATGAAGAAAACATGTGGTGCTAAGGGGGCACCACTTATTGTAGTAAGGGAAGGAGTGGTGGCACCTCTATTTGCTCATGTATTAGGAGAGGTTCTAGTTCTTTGATTCTTGGGTAATGCTTTTTTTCAATGGGGAAAGAGGGTTACCAGCTCAAAAGAGGGAAAATTGCAAGGGGTTAATTTATTGCTTCATTTCTCTAGGGAAAACTTTGAGGGATTGAAGAAGACAAGGGGATACTTATATAATAACATGAGGGTGATAATATTTCAGTATAACAAGCATATATGCTTCTCCCCTAGTCTCCCTTTAGATTCCCAAAGAGTTGAACCAAAGGCCAACTTGATTATGAGAATCAAGTCGGCCTTTGGCCTGACTTCTTTGGTGCCCGTAATTGAGGTAGCCTTTGGGTTGTCTCTTGTTGCACTTAAATGAGGACCTAGGGAGGAGACAAGATCCTCCCCACTTTCCACAAGTTTGTCTATTCTTCCCCTTTGGGTAGTGATGAGGGGTTCAGCTCCTCCCTCAGGACCCATTTGGGGGCCCATGTCAAAAGTAGTTTCTTTTTTAAATTATGGTTTTGTTTAAAAATTATGCTTATATTTTTAGGATATGTTTTTTTTCAATATAAAATAATTTTCTATTTTTTAACTATAGGGAGAATGGCATCAATAAAAATATCTATAAACATCTTTAGGGAATGATCAACAATGACGTCATCGAAGCAAAAAATTGATGCAACTTACAATGTTTTTTGTGATGAAGTTGTGTCCATTGGTGATTTAGAAACCAAGAATTATAGAGAATGGAAACATCCAATGGAGGAAGATAAAATGGAATATTCTTGGTTTTTGAATGAGAAACATCAAGGAAACCTATACAATATTTACTTATACTATGCTAAATTTTCATATCTTAAAACATATTATCACTTCTACTATGTCAGGTAAAGACCTTGTTTATGAACTAGTGAAACAACCAAATACCTATGTCAAAATATGATTTTGTTTGAAGGTTTCAAACTATAAGGTCAATGAAATTTCCATAGAATATTTTGCAGGATTTGTGCACAATATTGAGCACAAGAGTGTAAGTTTTTATATTTTTATATTTTGTTATAATTTAGATGATATGACAATGTAATCCATTTTAATATATTATTATTTTCTTTTGCAGGATTTTTCCATGCCACTTTCCCATATTTTGAATGGAATTTATTCTATAGAAAAATCCTATGGATGTCATAAATGCCATTCTTCAGAACAAATAAGCACCAAAGGACAAGGAAACACCAAAGAAAGGAGAAACATCAAGGAAGAAATGAGTGAAAAAATTTCATATGAAAGAAGTACAAGAACATAAAGGAAAAGTTTTCCAACAATCAAATGAATTTCCTAAGAGGGTTACTTAAAAAAAAATATTGCTCCCAACTAAATATGATCAACGTATTGTTGTTGATGAGGATGCTACTTCTGCTGGTAAGAGTAATAAATAATATTTCAAAATTACTAAGGATGAAGTTGTTTCCATTCATGATTATAGGTTGTTCATTTAGATACAACTACTTCAAGACATAAAAGAAGGAGATGAGATGTTGAATCCCATGTTATCGTTGGAAATTAGAGTGAAATTTTGGGGGACAATTTGGAGATCATCACTCGAAATGATGATCTAGATGATGGTGTTGTCAATACAACACAAAATGTTATTTGAGATCGATTGTGAAGGCATAATTTTTTTCACAATGGGAATACACACTACAACAAAAACTGGAATTTGCACCGGATTTACTGCCATATTTTAGTGTAATGTTTTCCAAATGTGGTGAACAATCTGGTGCAAAACTGGCACTATTGTACAATTTCCTAAAATGACATCTATTGCATATATTTTGTGTCATTTTTAACATCAATTTTTGTGTCCAGTTTTGCACCCAATTTTTTACATCTGTTTTTGCATCCTCGTTTATGCCCTTATTTGTGCCCTATTTTTTATCTTTTATTACATCGTTTTTTGCATCCTTGTTTGCAACCAATTTTGCATCCAATGTTGTGGCTAATTTTTATCCTATTTTTATGTCCCTTTTTGTTTGTGATTTTTCACCTCATTTTGCATCCAATTATGTGTCTAGTTTTTCATATAGTGTTGTGTCTATGATTGCATCAAATTTTGGGCCCAGTTTTGCTTCTAGTTTTGCATCTAGTTATACTTATAATGTTGCATCCATTTTTTCATCATGTTTTACTATTTTTTTTACATCCAATTTTGCACCCAATGTTGTGTCCCATTTTACGCTTTCTTTTTCGTCTAGATTGTGCTTAATGTTGCATCCTAGTTTATGTATTTTTTATGTCTAGGTCTATGCCTAGTGTTACGCCAAGTGTTGTGCCTAGTTTTGCACCCATGTTTGCATCTAATGTTATCTCTAGTTTTACATCGAATATTACATCCCATATTGCATCCACTCCTGCGTCTCATTTTACGTCTTTGTTTTCTTCTAGTGTTGCACCCAGTGTTGTGTTGGGTTTTATGTTTAGTGTTATGTCCAATTTTGTGCCTAGTTATGTGCCAAATTTAGAACCCAATTTTACATCTAGTTAAGAATACTCTTTTGTTTCACAATTGCGTCTAGTTTTGTGCTAAGTTTTGTTCCCATATTTGTGTCTAGTGTTTAGTCTCTTTTTGTATCTAGTTTTGCATCCATTTTTGTGTTTGGTGTGATGTCCACTTGTGATTCCTATTTTGCATCCAATTTTGCATTTTGTGTTGCATATAATATTACATCTATTTTGTGTGTCATCTTGTCTCCATTCTTAATGAAGAATTTGAATTATTCATAGTGAAATATATCCTTTTTATTGATTTCTCATCCATTTTATTAATTTCAATTAAATATTGAAATATGTCAAAGTTCTCAAATATTATTAAGAATTTAAATTTATAGTATAACATTTCTGAATATTTTAAATAAAACTTTACAAGATCCACCCAAAAGTAATAATATCATCATACATACTAATTCTTCTTCAAAAGAACATTGACAATTTCCAATATAAATAAATTAACAAGACAATACTAATACTATTATAATATTTAATTAAATCAACTAAAATCAAATGTATGATCAACATATCAAAATATTTCATGGATATCATTATAGTAGAGTAAAAATAAGTCAAATACCATTAGTTTATTTTCCTATATGAGGATGACTTGCTCATTACTAGCAGCTCTGTTGCTAAATTGACAAACATCAAGTCATCTTCGAGTGAAGCATTCATTATGATAGATCCAGGAATGTTGAAACAGTTCATTGGTCTCGAAGTAAGTCAAAAGACTTCGAGAATAATGATTTCATAGTCTATATATTCATCACATTTGCTTAAAATATTCCACATGGAATATTGTAAAGAAACACCTTTTCCTTTCCTATTTGGCATTAGGCTAGAAAAGGTGGTTCTACACCATTGCTTGAAAACACTCTCTTTAAAAAAATCATTGGGGTCCTACTATACCTCACACATTTGAGGCCAGGTATATCCTATATTGTAAGTGTTGCTTCTAGATACATGCAAGAGCCACATGAGCTACACTAGAAGGAATCAAAGTGCATCTTGCACTATGTGTGGGGTACTAGAGACTATGGGATTCATTATTCAATTGATGCTTAGTGAGATCTCATCGGTTACAAAAATTTAGACTAGGTTGGAGATGGGAATGATTTCAAAATCTACTTTAGGTTTTTTGTTTATGTTGGTATTTTGGCCAATTTTTTGGTCCAGCAAGAAGCAAGAAGATCTTGCACTCTCTTAAGAAGAAGTAGAGTATAGGGGGGTTGTGAATGAAACAATTCAGGTAGTTTGGATGCATGGAATTTCGTTAGTTTTTGATATTCTCACTTCACCTTCAGTAGAAATATATTGTGACAACCAGAGTACCATCAAGATATCTAGTGATCTAGTTCAGAAGCAGTAGACAAAGAATATTGAAGTACACATGCATTATATTCGTGAACTAGTGCATGACAAGACTAGCACACTGTGTTATTTCCTTAGATAACACTATATTGTAGATATTTTCACCAATTCCTTCACTCAAAAGATATATTCTTAACTCAGATCTCTTCTTGGTGTAAAGTCTTGTCTCATTGTTCCTAATTTCCTTCTAATTTTCAAGAGGGGGTTTTCCCATGAGGTTTTCCCCATTTCCTTGTTTTTTAAGCAATATTTTTATTTCAATTAGATTGTATGGATGACTTTTGGCCTATTTTTGAGGGCCCAAGTTGTCCAAATTTAGGATTAACTAATCACCCCTTTCCCTACATAGTTTGTTTGTTCATTTTCCCTAGCATAGGAGGTCATTATAACTTTACTAGAGTAAAGGGGGACATGCCTAGGAGTCATATACACTCTTTAGTTTTGGTTCCAACATGTGTTTTGGTGCCATTGGTTCAAATCCCTACATTTTAGGAACCCTCCCTAAGTGCCACCAACAATCACCTTAAGTTGTCTATGGTAGGTAGTCAGTCATGTTCAATTATGATTTGATTGACACTAGTTAGTTCACTGCCAATCACCCTAGCTCTAGTTTGAATTATTCAAGGGAGTGTGGATCCTTTTGTTCACCTACCTCATCAACTAATTTATTGTGAACTGAATTAGTTATCCAGAGTTAAACTAGTGAGCTCCATCTGTGATTTTTCCCACACTAAGTTAGCACATTACTGAGTTTGAGATGGTGAATTCAAATATTATCCACATTATTCAAGTTCTCCTTATTGTATGACTATTGTATTACTAACATGTTAATGAATATTGATGTAATAATATTCTTTCCAAATCTTGTCCGATTTCTATGAAATTTCTGTCATGAATCCATTGTTCATTTTACATTTATTTGTCAATTCCATTGCATCATTCTTTTCAGATTGCTTTCATTCAGGATTATGGATATATGGTTCATGAAATTTAACAAGAACCCTTATTAATAATCTTTTGGTCCCTTTGGGTTCTCCCACTCCTTAAATAATGGACATGGGTTGACTAGGGGTGCCCATGCACTGTAATTGGGTGTTTGTGGCTCTTTTGGACCATTTATGACTGCCTAGAGCCACTTCCACTCCTCCATGCACTCCACCGCTCCTACTCTACCCTCATTTTTTACCAAGCATACCTCCCCAATGTTCACATGGCCATTCATGACTATTTTATTTGGTTTGGGAGCCTATTGGTCCATCTAGGGGGGTTTTGAGGTCCAATGTAAGCCTGCTAATTGTATGCCACCAATTTTCCTTGAAATTAGGCTAACAGTTTTCTCCTAATGTAACATAATAATGTTACAGACATGTTTACATGTTAGACTGTAATAGAAATCAAATTTATTGGCACCATCTCTAGGTGTTATTTTTCCCTTTTTACATTGTTTTAGCATATTTTGTGAAATTATTATATTGTGAGGATTCCTTTGGATAGTGGATCGTGTTGTAGATAGGATTTTAAAATTGCTTATCATTGGATATTATATTCCTCTTAGATAATGGGGTGACAATTGGAGGGCCATATAGAGTTGTGTAGCATTAATAATATTGCAATTGATATGGCTTTCAATAAGGAAAAACTAAGAGAATCAATCCTTGAATACATTCCATGAATATTAACAAATATTTTCCAAACAAATAGAACCTTTAAATAAAATTTTAGAATTTGAAAATTTTAAATAAGAGGAGACCAAATGGGTTTGAAGCATCCATTTTTTTCTTGAAACATGGTATTTATGGCAATATTAGGCTCGAGAAAACCTCCACAAAGATCAAGTAAATTTATCAAGAAATAAAACCCTTAGTTAATAATTTTATTCATTTGCAAACTCAATCATTCATAAATTATTCAAACAAATTCAAATGAGAGAGGTGTGAGTGTATTACCGGAGACATTTGTTGTTTGAAAAAAAGAGTGAGATTCTTGTTCTCCTGATGATGAACTTGGTTTAGAGGTTCAAAACTTGTCGAATTGAAAATTTCTCACCGCAGATTGCCTCTCGTTTTTACTTACTGAACTGTGGGTTAACAATGAAAAACAAGAAATAAGTTGTAGAATCTCCATATATAGATATAAAAGTCAAAATGATAAATATATCATAGTTATATATCAGCAATAATAGATGTAAATATACTCCAAAATGTAGCATGCTCATGCATAGCATTAATATCTAGCTAGCACCACAACATCATCATCAAGATCATGGTCATTATCTTCATCATTATCATCAAAATCGTCATCTTGATCTACCTCATTAGAATCATCATGATTATTATCTTCATGATCATCATCATCTTCTTCTTCTTGTCTTATATCTGAAGCAAGTTCAACATAATTTGAATCATCATTTATGGAGTCATAAATTGATGTGATCAAGAAAAAAAAATCAATATTAGATGTTAATATTAATTTCATACCACAATGCTTATTTATATTATATTTCTAATATTAACTCATATGAAATTAAAACAAATTATAACACAATTGTAGTTAATATGCGTGTCTAAACTAATATAACTGCAAAAGAAAGTGCAAAAAATAGAACTGAATGACAATTTTATTAAAATATTTAAAAAAATTAACTATTTTAAGAAGTATGAAATGTGAATAACAATATTGATATTATCCTTATTTTTATGATTTAAGATTAATACTAAAGTGATAAATTTGTCCTAGTTGTCAAAGTTGGTAGGGAAAAGCAGGGGCGGAGAGAGGGCAAGGTGCCACGTCTGGGGGGCATAGGTGAAACTATTAACCACCCCGAAAAGTCATCTCTCCTAACATCTGACTCCAAAGCAAACAATATCATGATATATCGGTAGTCAAAGGATCTAGAAAACTTGGTGAATCTAGTCTGAAATAATTCTCATTGTGCAAAAGTAGTATCCATCACTACTACATTTGGGTTCAAAATTCGACATTTGGAATGACATTAAATGTTAAATTTCAGTTCTCAAAATCGAATGGGAATCAATTGGGTGGAATTTTTATTTTAATCCATAAAATTTCAAGTAAGCAAAGTTACAAAAAGTACGTTGCTTAAGAGACACCCATGAACTCCATTTATGAGACACCCATGAACATCATTTAAAGAAACATTAGTACCATCCCATTATTGTCGGTTAAGTGTCACTTAAGATATGCATGGTTAATGTTTTTATAAAAAAAATAGACAATCCTGACGGGCATAAGATATCACACAGTAACTATGGGAATTAGACTCTTCTCCCATCTCCCATTTCTTCTATGTCAAACTTAAAATCACCGTCGACGGACATTACATGCTTCTCCCATTTTTTCTCGGTCGAACCAAAAATCATATTAACATTGATGACCATGAACCCTTACTTTAAATATCATCACATAATTCTCCCATTTATTCTTTGTCGAACCTCAAATAATATTCTCCCTTGGGCAATCCTCTTTTGGAAGGAAGGAGTGGTAGGAAGAAAACAGTGGAAATAATTAATTTATGTCAAGAATCAATTATATCTATTGTCTAACTCTCATCTATATCCTTTAACAATCATTCATCCTTTACTCATCTATGTCTTGGACAATCCTCCATAGAAATCCTCTTCTATTGCGGGAAACTAGGAAATCCTCTTCTGACATGGGAAATATACAAGAGTAGATGATGAGAGGGGATGCCCTAAATCCTACAATGTCTCTGGTGATACACTCACACCTATCCAGTTTGAATCTATTTGAATAATATACGAATGATTGAGTTTGCAAATCAATAAAATTATTAACAAAGGGTTTTATTTCTTGATAAATTTATGTGATCTTTGTGGAGGTTTTCTCAAGCCTAACACTGCTATAAATACCATATTTTAGGAAAAGCATGGATGATTCAAACCCGATTTGACCTCCTCTTATTTAATTTTTGCAAATTATAAAATTTTATTTAAAGGTTCTATTTGTTTGGAAAATATTTCTTAATATTCATGGAATGTATTCAAGGCTTGATGCTCTTAACATTTCCTTGTTGAAATCCATATCAATTGCAATATTATCAATGCTACACAACTCTATATGGCCCTCCAATTTTCACACCATTCTCTAAGAGGAATATAATATCCAACAACAAGCAACTGTAAAATTATATCCACAACAGGATCTACTATCCAAAAGAATCCTCACAATATAAGAACTTCAAAAAATATGCTAAAACATTGTAAAAAAGGAAAAATAACACTTAGAGATGGTGCCAATAGATTTTATCTCTATTACAGTCCAACATGTAAACATGTTTGGAACATTATTATATTACATTAGGAGAAAATTGTTAGCCTTTGGAGGAAAATTGGTGGTATACAAGTGGCCGGATTACATTGGACCTCAAAACCCCCCTAGATGGACCAATAGGCTCCCAAACCACATAAAATAGTCATGAATGTCCATGTAAACATTGGGGAGGCATGTTTGGTCAAAACTGAGGGTAGAGTAGGCATGGTGGAGTGCATGGAGGAGTGGAAGTTTCTCTACGCAAACATAAATGGTCCAAAAGAGCCAAAAACACCCAAATACAGTGCATAGGCACCCCCAGCCAACCAAGATCCATGATTTAAGGAGTGGGAGAACCCAAAGGGACCAAAATTTCATTAGTGAGGGTGCATCTTAAAATTCATGAACCATAGATCTACAATCCTGAATGAAAGCAATATGAAAAGAAGGATGCAATGGAATCGACAAATCAATGTAAACTGAACAATGGATTCATGAAAGAAATTTCATAGAAATCAGGAAAGAATTGGAAAGAATATAATTACATCAATATTCATTAACATGCTAGTAAGACAATATTCATACAATAAGGATAATTTGAATACTATGCATAAGATTTGAACTCACCAACTCAAGCTGAGTAATTTCCTAACTCAGCATGGGAAAAATCAGAGATGGAGCTCACTAGTTTAACTCTTGGTAACTAATTCAGTTCACAATAAGTTAATTGATGAGGTAAGTTAACAAAAGGTACCACACTCCCTTGAATCATGCAAACTATTGCTAGGGTGACTAGTAGCGGACTAACTAGTGGAAATCAAAGCATAACTAAACGTGAATGACTACCTACCACAAACAACTGAAGGTGATTGTTGGTGGCACTCAGGGAGGGTTGCTAAAATGTAGGTATTGGAACCAATGGCACCAAAATGCATTTTGGAACCAAAACTAAAAAGTGTAGATGAGTCCTCTGCATTACCCCCATTACTCTAGTAAAGTTATAATGACATCCTAAGCTAGAAATAATGAACAAATAGACTATGTAGGTAAAGGTGGGGGGGATTAATTAATCCTAACTTTGGAAAACTTGGACCATGGAAAATAGGAAAAAATTCACCCATACAATCTAAATGAAATAATTTTTTTTTCTTAAGAAACAAGGAAATGGGGAAAACCTCATGGGAAAACCCCCTCCTCAAAATAAGAAGGAAATCAAGAACAATGAGACAAGCCTTTACTCCAAGAAGAGATCCAAGTTAAGCAAATATATTTTCATTGAAGGACTTGGTGAAAATATCTACAATCTGCTCCTATGTAAGGAAGTAATGCAGTGTGATAGTTTTGTCATGCACTAGTTCCTGAATGTAATGCATGTGTACTTCAATATGCTTTATTTGCTACTTCTGAACTGGATCACTGGATATCTTGATGGTAGTATGGTTTCCACAATAGGTGTCTACTGAAGGTGAAGCAAGAATCCCAAACTCTATCGAAATTCCATGCATCCAGAATTCCTGAATAGTTGCATTCACAACCCCCCTATATTCTTTTTCTACCGAAGAGAGTGCAAGAGCTACTTGCTTCTTTATGGACCAACAACTTGGCCCAAATCCCAACATAAACACAAAAACTAAAATAGATTTCCTATGATTCCCATATCCAATCCATTATGAATCATTGTAACTAATGATTTTTAATTATGCATCATTTGAATAATGGATCCCATAGTCTCTAGTACCATGCACATAGTGCAAGATGTGCTTTGCTTCCTTCTGTTGTATCATGTGGCTCCTATATGTATCTAGAAGCAATGCTTACAAAATAGGATATATTTGGCCTCAAATGTGTGAGGTATAGTAGGCCCCCAATGAGTTGTCTAAAGAGAGTGATGTCAACCAATGGTATAGAACCACCTTCTTCTAGCCTAATTCTAGATAGGAAGTGTTAACACTAAAAAGTGTTCACCTATCTCTACATAGTATAAACCAAATACATACAACATATTCCTACCATATTTCCCTTACTTTTGACCTTCACAATTGTATTTCCACCAAAAATGATCCAAAATATCATTATTTACTACGGTTTACCCTCACTCTCTCCCAAAAAAGGGTCAAAAACCCTAAAAACAAGAAAGGGTCAGAAAACCATAGGAAAATACCATGGGTCACCACCTTGTGTAAAAAATACCTAGGATCCTACTATAAATACACTGTGAAGGGCTCTCCCAAAACACCTTTTTTCTCATTTTCATTTGTGGGTACGGTGTGACACTTTTTCTCTAAGGTATTCACATACTCCCTTGCCACCATTCCCGTTGCCATACCATTCTCACAGTGTATGTTGAGACATTCTCTGTAACTCATATTGGATCCATTCCCCATTTGACAACTATTTGTGGAGACAACTGGAGAGCCAACCCATGGAACTGCGGAACCACTTCTAAGGAAACCTACGATGGCCCATTCTACAAGGAAAGAGGTGTGTTTTTATTTATTTGCATTAGTTTAGTTTAGTCAACATACGTTAAAAAATGATAAAAATATTTTATTTATGTTGTTATTTTAGTTTTCTTTTCTATTTTCCATTGAACTCTTCCTTACAATCACATCGATCTAAGGTTGGTGCTTTTGCATGTAGCCAGGGAGAAATCCCCACTACAGGAAGGGAAAAGGTGTGAAATATTTTAAGAAAATATGAGGAATATATAGACTATGAATTCATGATTATTGAAGTATTTTGACTTAATTTGATACCAATGAACCGTTTGAACGGTCCTAGATCTATCATAGCAAATGCTTCACCAAAAGATGACTTGATGCTTCTCAATTCAGCAGCAGACTCTGCTAGTAATGAGCAAGTCATCCTTATATAGCAAACTAAACAATAATGAGCCCCCTTTCTACTGCATGTAGACATTGGAGTCATATCTGCATCTCTCAAATTTATGTGACATGAGAAAGGAATCCATCCTGGAATACCATGTCCTTGGGGATTGTTTGAGCCCATAGAGATATTTCCTCATTTTATAGACTAAGGATGAATATTCAATGTACTCCTCAAGTTGTCTCATATATATCTCCTCTTTCAGGCCACCATGGATTAAGGAACTCTTCACATCCATATTATGTACCTCCCACCTCTTTGAAGGTACAACTACCAAGACTAATCTAATGGAGTCCATTCTCGCTACTAGAGAAAATGTCTCATTGTAGTCCATCCCATGGACTTATGAGTATCTTTTTTCCACCAACTGAGACTTGTACTTGGTTGTCATTCCATTAGATGCTAGCTTGGTATTGGAGACCCATTTTCACTGAACTAAGTTCCTCCTAGGAGGAAAGGTGATAATATCCCATGCTTGATTGTCCTGTAGAGAACCAAATTCCTCATCCATAGATATTTTCCATCTTGGATCATGGAAAGCTTATTTGAATGATTGATGATTTGATCTCACCATCATGAAACACCTATCTGGGAGAAGTGGATATGATGGGAGAGTGTAACATGTTCTTTTTGATACTGGGAACTCATCCTTCTATTGTTATCTATATCCCTAGCAACATTCCAGCTACTTCAATGAGCTTTTGGGCCCATTTAGGACTCTAATTTGGAATAGGTGTTGGATATGGATCTAGATTATCTTGAGATTGAATCTCAATATCAAGATCATGTTGATATTGTTCCTCATCTTTTTTATTTGAAACATTAGACAATACATAATGATATGCAAATGAAAATGAAGGAGAGTGTATACCTTCTTATGCTTTGAATGTGTTATCACCCTATAGTTTTCCTATGGTTGTGGTAGGAAGACACAAGGGTAACCATTTCAATGAATGTTTAGACTGTAGTCTAGCCTTACAGTCAGAGAGGGCTCTCTCTATGTCACAGGTTTATTCACATATACATTTAGATTTAAACAAGCAGTCATAAGGCTAGATTTTGATGGGAAACAAGTTTTTGGGGTTAAAAAGACTGTAAGACATACAAACAGACAACACCATTGGGAAATGGAGTCAGATCCTGAAACATTCAAGGAATTACAACAAATAATGACTAGAGATAACCTTCATGGTCTGAGGAAAAATATGTATCAATATCCAACAAAATATGTTTTAAGAGATGGTAGGGGGAGAGGAGAAGAAGTACAATGAAGAAGGAGGCACCTATATGTGGGTGAATCTCTTGAAAACACCTTTAGCAGAATCCATCTGGTGTATCTTCCATTTCATTACTGCAGCTAGAGCTAGTATTGATCTGATGGAAGTGTATCTGGCTACAGGTGCAAAGGTTTCTTCATAATCTATTCCTTCTTTCTAAGAGAAACCCCAAGCCACAAATCTTGCCTTATATTTTTCAATGCTACCGTTTTCAGTATGCTTGATCTTGTAGATCCATTTGGAAGTTACAACAGACTTCCCTTCAAGTCTTGGGACAACATCCCAAACATCATTCTTCATGATCTATTGATACTCTTCGATCATATCATCCTTCCATTCTTTTCGTTCTATTGCTTCTTCATAAATGGAAGGTTCTTTATCAATGAAATCACATAGTAAAGCTACATACCCAAAGTAGGATCTGGTCCTCTTCCTTTCTCTGTGATTTTCTTCTGGAGCCCCATATATTTCTACACCTTGGATAATTTCATGTACCCAAGTAGGTTTCCTCTTATGAGGATTCTTCTCCATAGGTGGATCTACAGGTCTTTGTGGTTCTTCAAAATCTCTATCTACTTCTTGAGTTTCTTCATTCATGGTTGCATCATGAATTCTGGGTGCTTCTGCTTCTTCAGGTTCTTCAGCAGGTTTTGTTATGGATTTGTTGTAAGCTGTGTCTTCATCAAATGTCACATCCCTGCTGATGTCAATATTCTTTTATCCTGAGAAATATATTCTGTAAGCCTTCGAGCTTTCAGAGTATCTCACAAATATACCATTCTATTTTGAAGGATCTAATTTTGTTCTCTTCTCTTTTGGAATGTGTATGTACACCGGACAGCCGAATATTCTAAGATGGCTCACTTTTGGTTTCTTGCCAGAGAAGACTTAATCAGGAGTCTTGTTCTCGAGTACTCTATGTGGAGTACGGTTCTGTACATACACCGCTATTCTGGCAGCTTTAGCCCAAAGATGCATAGGAAGGTCTTGATCATGAAGCATAGCTCTTTCAGCTTCCATGATAGTTCTGTTCTTCTGTTCTGCAATCCCATTCTATTGTGGATGATAAGGAGTGGGAAAATCCCTCTTAATCCCTGATTCTTTGCATAGCTCTTTGAATTCATTCGAAGTGAATTCTCCGCCATTGTCTGATCGAAATGTCTTGATATTCTTTTCAGTATGGTTCTCGGTCAAGGATTTGAATTCCTTGAATTTTTTATATACTTCATCTTTGTTCTTCATGAATTAAACCCATGTCTTCCTACAAAAATCATTAATAAAAGAAACATAATATGCATACCCTCTTAGTGAGCTTGATTACATAGGAACGCATACATTGGAGTGGATAATTACTAGGATTCCTTTGGATTTGCTTTCGCTGCTGGGAAATGTCTTCTTTTTGTTCTTTCCTTTCGCACATCCTTTGCATACCCCATCATGTTTTCCTTGAAATTCTAGAAGACCTTCAATAGCTTTGCTTGCAATTGGTAGTTCTCTGTAATGTACATGTGCAAGCCTTCTATGCCAAAGTTCACTTGGATCTACTGTGTCATGGACCAAGGCATGTTCTGGATGGCCTTTTAATTTGTACAATCGTCCTTGTTCTCCAATCACCACTGCATCATCGATAGTATTTCCTCTTGGCCACATGATGACTTGACCATCTATGAATGGAACCCTCATTCCTTTTTCATCTAGTGAAGATATGGAGAGGAGGTTATTCTTGAGTCCTTTCACAAACAATACTTCCTTCATTGTTAAAGACTTTCCAGAATCTAGTTTATAGGAAGATTCACCACTACCTTTTATTTGATATTGGTGGTCGTCACCTAGCTTCACCTTGTGAGGTGATTCACGTTCTGATAGTCTCACAAAGGATTCCTTGAATCTAGTCATATGTTTGGAAGCCCCACTGTCTATAAGCCAATCATCACTTCCATGAGTAATGTTACCTATGAGAGCAAAGATCAAAACATATTCATCCTAGCTTGAAGAATCTTCACTTTCATATCTAGTTCTTTTCTTGGATGGTTCATCATCTTCTGCAGCATGAGCATGATGCCTTCTTTTGTTCCCCTTCTTCTTATGAGAGTGAACCCTGTTCTTAGGACATTCTTTTGCAAAGTGTCCTCTTTCATCACATGTATAACATATCATTTTAGATGGGTCCCTTCTAATGTTATCTCTATGATGAGGATCCTTACCTTTGGAGTAATGAGATATTCTTCTAACTTTCTTGGAGTGAACTGTGAGAGCTTGATCTTCACTTCCCATCTTCTCTTCTCGAGCTGCTATCCAAGCTTCTTCTTGACAGAATTCTTCCCATAGTATGCTGAACTTGACTAGCTTCTTTCTAGCATAGATCCCTTGGATGAAGGAGTCCCATTTTCTAGGGAGACCATTCAAGGTGGTCATCACAATTTATGCATTCTCCACTTCTTCATCTACTGCTTCTAATTGTTCCTTGATCTGAGAAACCCTTGTGAAGTAATACTAGATGGTCTCTGCATTCTAGGTCTTCACATTCTTTAGTTGATTCCTCAAAGTCATCTTCCGGTTTATGTTCTTCCCTTCAAACAATTTTGTTAGGACATCAAACATAGCTTTAAGTGTCTTGAGACAGGACACCTATGGGATAAGGTGATCTTTGATAGAATCAACAATGATCCTCTTTTCCATAACCATCTTCTTCTTATGTAAGGACTTAGCCTCATCTCCCTCTGGAACTGGAACCTCCTCATGGATGTAGGAGTCTAACTCATTTTCTTCCAGGACCAGGAAGATCCTATACTTCCAGGCTCGGAAGTTATCAGCTCCCTCAAGCTTTTCATCAAGCTTGGTATGACGAGACATCTTAAACTGAGAACCTCAAATGGAAATACAAAATATTTAGATCTTACCAGGTCAAGATGTTAAATCTGGATTTGGAGCTAAAATCCCGCAGTACTGGATCAGGAGCAAATTAGGGTTTTCTTTTCTAGAGATCTATCCACCCAAATGCCTTGAATTTTATCCCTAAATTCAATTTTGGGAAGGATATCAATCCAGGCCTATGCTCACTGAAAAATTCCTCTTCTGTGTAAATCCCTAATTTTCGGCAGCAGTGTCGGCTCCAGAACTGAAAAACCTCAGAACTGGATTTTTCTTCAACAGAAATATGTACCCTAAGGAGGAGAGTTATTCCACCTTAATTTTGCTGAAAATCTATGGATAAATATCCACAAACTAGGAATCCCTAGTTCCCGCAGCTACACAGTGTCTTCTTCTCAGGTTAGCTCAGATACCATGTTAGTTTTTCAACATTAAGCTAGCATTATTAGGATCTTTAACTGAGAGAATAACAAGTACAACAAGAGACAATGAACACAGAGTTTTTCCTTGGGGAAACCATAAAAGGATAAAACCCCACAACTTCCTTAGAGATAGAATCAACACCAAAATAGTAAAAGCCCAAAATAGTAAGTGATCTCTCGACATCAATAACCTTCTTCTTATCTAGCCCCAGTGTCTTCTCCTTCCTCAACTATGCGCTACACTTGAGTGTGAGTTATGTGTTAAATAGAGAGTCCATATCTCTATTTATACTAATCTCGGCATGACTAAAACCCTACTAAAGCCGACCTCTACTAGGAAAGTCTAATAACCCTAGTGCCCCGGAACTGCAGTGACTTTAACCCTTAAAAAATTGAAGGGTTACCCACAATGAATTGACATGACTTGTTTACATTATTGATCCTCCCAATTGGAACATCGGGGCATGACAACATGACTCAATTACATTATAGATACATCCTGGAATAAACATCAGGTTACAATACATAAGATACATAGATGAATACATTCCGAAGTTACGAATACATCAACAAAAAACTCCTTAAAAAAATGCTCGCCATGTCGAGCTTATTTATTCCTATCTACCCTAGTTACTGAACAACAATGATCAATCAAGTAATTTCTAACTTCCAATTTAGCCAATCAAGAAAAAGATCCAATTATTGAGCTCCTTCATCATGCTTGATCAGAAATGAAGGACTTAATGGCAACATGTTATGATGAGAGATATGATATTTACTACACACATATAACCCACCATTTCCACTGCAAATATTTTCCACATATTCCACCACTGGATCATGAACTCCTTTAAAAAATTTTGTTCTGTACCAGCCATGACAAATCTACTTCATATAATCAGCCATTGGCTCATAAAATCCATGGAAATATTCAAAATTTTATGTCATTTGCTTTCCCCAATAAGGTTTCTCAAATTGCAATTCCACCTACACACTATCAAACTTCTCTTCAAAAGAATCATGCAAGGAATGCTGATGAAAACTTGTACATGAGACATCAACTATTTCATTGAAAATTCCAAAATTCAAAACTTGACTCTTTTCATGCATTTCACAAGGAATATCTTCAATAAAATCAAGTGAAATAAAATCTTCTTGGCATGAATATTATGAATTTGAAGAACATGAGGAGATATCCCATTTAGGACCCTTGTCTTCCATGTATCCATTCACATATTCATCATATATAGGTGGGATGAAATGTTCTTCAAAGCCACCATAGACAGAGCTTGTAACAGGCTCATTGCATTCTTCATACAACAAATTGTAACAATCCTCCTATATAATGCTAGGCTGATTGTCTTCTTGCTCATAAAAAGGAGGATTAGAATGCAAAGCAGATTCTACTTGCCCCCCCTTCTCATTATCCACTGCTACAAATTCCATGATATTATTCATATCCTTGTTGATGTATTTGTAACTTGGGAATGTATTCACTTGTATATTGTACCCCGATGTTTATTCCGGGAAGTATCTGTCATGTAATTGAGTCATGTCATGCCCTGATGTTCTGATCCGGAGATTCAATAATGTAAACAAGTCATGTAAATTAATTTATTTTAACCCTCCATTGTAAGTTGGGGAAATAGTCCCCACATTTGTGTCAAGGTTAATCCTCCTTGCTGATCAGAGGGAAAAGTCCCCACAGTTGTGGGGCACTAGGGTTATTAGACTCTCCTAGAGATGTCGGCTCTAGTAATTAATTGTTAAGTGGGGATGACATGTTAAAGTGGACATTAAGTGAAGGAAATAATATAAATAGAGAGTGAGCCTCTCTATTTATCACACACACTCACTCATTGGGGCGTATGAGTGAGAGAAAAGTAGTTATCTCAAGTGAGAGAGAGAGAGAGAGAAGCTGTGGAGATCATCTTTATGTTTTTGGGTTTTACTGCTGCCATCGGTGCTCATTCTATCTCTGAGGAATTCGTAGGGTTTTATCCTTTATGGTTTCCCCAAGGAAAATTCTTTGTGTCTCTTGTCTCTTGTGTTTATTGTTGTGCATGTTATTCTCTCAGTTCAAGATCCTAAGATAATGCTAGCTCAAAGATAAAAATATAACATGGTATCAGAGCTAACCTAAGAAGAAGACATTGTGCAGCTACAAAAGCTATGGATTCTTACTTTTTGGGTCTCTCTCCACAATCCATCAGAAAAAGTATGCTAGGATGACTCTCCATTGAAGGGCGCACCTTTCTGTTGAAGCGGAATTCGATTCCGGACATTTTCAGTTTTTGGTGCAGGAAAGGGCTTCTTACAAAAGAGGAATTTTTGAGTGATCCAAGAATAGGATTTATCTCCTCATCAAAATCGAAGTTTAGAGACATGGGTCGATATTTTTGGTTGGGTGAAAGTCTAGGAAACTTAAACCCTAGTTTTACCTCAGGCCGAAAAAACTGTAAAATACTAAAACTTATACGTTTTGGTACATTCACTATATCTAGGAATTGGAGAAGCATTAGGTGCTGAAAAATTCACAGTTCTAAAATAAAATTTTGATTTACACTGTGTCCAAATTTCAGTCTTAGATTCACTATATTCTAGGAGATATGATCCCTCCAAGTTAGGGTTGCAGCCTCTTCTAGGATTCATCCATAAACAGGACACCTGGGGAGAATGGCTATATCTTGGGCTACAAAGGTCCAAATGAAATTTAGGAAGATGTTCCAGAAAGGGCATGGAATTTAATTTATTTTATCCAATTTTTATACCTAGAATATGAAACAGTAACATGTGGAAGTCCATACAACTTAGCTATGCTGAATAGTCCTGAAACAAGTCACCTCGGGAAAACGATCATAAGTCCCAATTGGTGAAACCAATTCTGATGAAACCTATGGTGTTGGAAAAGGGAAACGTAAGGATACCTTAGTGTGAAGTTTCAGACATAGAGGAGTAGTAATGTTGGAGATACCATAGAAACAGTAGCAGGAATTTGAGGTTATCATTTCAAAGTGATCTATCACATCAGCTTGATGATCAGCTTGGTGAAGTTGAAAAATTCCAAGCATGGACGCATATGATCTCTCTAAAGAAAATGAATTAGACACCTACATGAGTAGAGAGGTTCCAGTTCCAGAGGGAGAGGAGGCTCAAAGACTTACATAAGAAGAACTTGGTCAAGGCCAAGAAGATCATAATTGCTGACTCAATCACATATCAACTTGTACCACAAGTGTCTTCCCTAAAGACACCAAAAGAGATGTTTTATTCCTTGACCAAGATATTTGAAGGGAAGAACATAAATTGAAATGTGACCTTAAGAAACCAATTGAAGAATGTGAATATCCAGAATGCAGAGGCCATATAGTCATACTTTACAAGGGTCTCTTAAATCAAAGAACAACTTGAAGTGGTAGAAGAAGAAGTGGAGAATGCAGAAGTTATGATAACCACCTTGAATGGCCTCCCAGGGTCATGGGATTCATTCATTTAAGGAATGTGTTCAGGAAGGAAGTGATTACTTTCAACAGAATCTGGGAAGAGCACACACAAGAAGAAGCTCGACTCATAATAAGAGGAAAGAAGACGGGAGCAACTGAAGATCAAGCTTTCACCATCCAAAGAATATCCCTCAAGTGATGAGGAATATCAACTCTTGAAGAAACTCTTATCCATATTAGAATTTAGAAAAGAAATGATGCTATTATGAATGAAGAAGATGATGAAGCTGAAGGATCAAGAAGGAGTCTACCAACCAAACAAATGAATATAAGTATTCAATCGTCATTTCATGATATTGTTTTTGTTATGCAATTTGTTTATATTCAGTTGATGTATTATGCATGATAGAATGTTTGCATTAATGACAATATACTAATAATATGCATGTGATGGGTAAGTAGCTAATGGTGCTATACAACTCTCCATTGCTAATTATCTAGAATGAAACCTCTTTGCTAGCATATTGGATTAGTGCACAATCTTAATGTTGTCCTGGTAGAGATGGAAGGCATCTAGAAAGTTTCCGTGAGATATGGATGAATGTTGTATTGGCTAAAATAGTTGCATGATCATATATTTATGCATAAGAATTTTCCATTATGAATATTCCTTATGAAATGTTTCTAACCATACAAATGCATTTGACTTGTAGGAAAGATCGCGTACAATAACCTACAAGAAAATAATGATGAGACTTGTTATGAAGAACAAGTGATGACAGTTCAATAAAGAATCCAAGATGAAGAATAATATGATGATACTTTCAAATAAGAGATCTCAGACATAGTGTAGTTATGTAACACTGTTGAGCGACATCATTGATGAAGAACCTTCCAAAAAGTAGCTAAGAAGAAAGGGAAGGAGTGTACCAGTTCAAGAAGAATGATGTCTAGGATGTAGTATAGAGACCTGAAGAGAATTTCGTAGTTCCATCATGCAGTAAATGGAAACATCATGGGATACAAGGCAAGATTCGTAGCACGAGGCGTAGACTACGATGAGACATTTGCAGCCAATAGAAATACACACGACAGGAAGAATCGTGTGTGCAAATGAAAGAAGGCCTTGTACGAGCTCAAAAGACACCCATAGGATAACACATACATGAGGAGCTTGATGAAGATATTAACCTTTACTACAAGGTTGAATATGAAAGCCTATAGAGGATGAAAAGCTCACAGATGGGTGCATGAAGAAATTTTGAAAAGGTTCAAGAAAGAGTATCTTATTATCCAGTGACCCTAGATGGATACATAGAATATTAGTAGCTGAGGAAGCTACTTGTCACTCTGGTACAGAATGTTTCAGTGCATACAGTACAAAATATAGCTAGAGAATGATGCCCCTCTTTAGTGGGAGTGACTGCAGAAGATCCTGAGGTTTGACATGGTACGACAAGATGGATAGATTACTGATGAATCTAGGCTTTAGTGGGAGTAAAGAAGATTCCAACCTTTGCTTCAAGGTTGAAGTCGGAAGACCAGTGATGCTCCTATTATATGTCGATGACTTGTTCCTGACAGAAAAGAGGAACTTATTAAAGTTGCAAGAAGGAGACTTGATTTTGAGTTCAAGATGAAGGACTTGGGGATGATGCACTACATTCTAGGCATGGGGGTGTGGACAAGTGAAGTATGCAGTAGAGATCTTGAAGAGGTTCAGGATGATGGACTACATGACCACACCTATGGAATCCAACCTAAATCTATTGAGTAATGATTCATCAGAGACGATTGACGCTACAATGTATTGTCAGATGATTTACCTGACAAATATGAGACTAGATATTTTCTTTGTTGTGAACACATTGAGACATGTTCACTTGATGGTTGAAAAACATGCAGTGAGGTACCTAAAGGGTATAGTTGATTATGGGCTCAAGTATAAGGAAAATAAGAAGATTAACCTGGAGGGTTATGTGGATTCGTATTGGGAAAGCAGTGCCATTGATAGGAAGAGCACTTCAAGGTGCTACTTCAGTATGGGATCAAGTTTGATCTCTTGGTTTGGTAGGATGGATTCCTGCATGGTGCTGAGTACAGCTGAAAAAAAGGATGTTTCCACTTGCTATCTGGGAGGTAGTATGTTTCTTTTGAAAACTACTATTTGATTTGCTTGATCTAACTTGCATTTTTGTATGATGCAGAGAGGAGAAGTGAAGCTCTAGTATATGATCTAGATCGATATCTCTCGAAAGAGGGAGTTCTAGCATAGTCGGTAAGACAGGTTGTCTAAGCATAAATCCTAGTGAAGCTTGTAGGTTGCTCAGATGTAAATAGACCTGTAGGTTGTCCTCATATGTAATCAGTCCTGGTGAATCTCGTAGGTTATCCTTGAACGTAATCAGCCCTAATGTGATTCTATGCTAGAAATGGCCAAAGTGAAGTTTGAGTACTTCAAGGAGAAGCGTGGTGTTCTCCATATCGAGATTCCATCCAAGGGGAAGTGATGAGTCCATGAGACATTCTAACATGGTGAGAGGATTAGGTTCCTTCCATGGTCAGATGCAAGGGCTGAGCCATTCTGTCATGGTGAGAGGATTGGTTCCTTCCATGTCGGATGTGAGTGCTGAGCCATTCTGATGTGACTATAGGACTGGTTCCTACATGATCATATATAAGTGTTGAATGCCATTCTTGGAATGGAGGCACCTGATCAGTTACCAGGAATACTTAGCTTGGTGCTAAGATGCCATTATCTAGGAGAATGGAGGCACCTGGTCAGTTACAAGGAATCCTCAGTCTGGGACAAAGAGCCATTTTGGTGCGATGTGTTTACACATGGTTAGATGTAACTGCAGTGCCCTTCCAATGCTGTGTGTTTGAACATGGTCAGAGGTAAGTATAGAGCCCTTTCAATACGGTGTGTTTGCACATGGTTAGATGTAAGTGTAGAGCACTTTTGATGTGGTGTGTTCGCACATGGTTGGATGTAAGTGAAAATCCCTTTCGATGCGGTGTGTTCGCACATGGCCAGATATAAGTGATAAGCCATTCTGGCGTGATATATTTACAAATGGTCAGATGTGAGTGCTGGGCCTTTCTGACAATATGAGGTTAGATGTGAGTGTTGGGCATGCCTTTCTGACAAGATGAGGTTATATGTAAGAGATGGGCAGGCCATTCTAACTTAGGGACAGATATAAGTGCTGAAGAAGACCTACATGGAGGCTAGGACTACAACCAGCATGGAAAAGGGTTGGCTCTGTAGAACTTCCTATGACAAGAAGAATGAAGGGATAGCACCATTTGATTGAGACAGCAGAAGCAGTAATGATGATGATGATTCAGTGATGATCCAGCTTTGATGATGATCTCGATAAAGTGATGATCCAGACTTGATGATGATCTAGCCGTGATGATCCAGATTTGATGACGATCTAGTAGTGACAGATCAAGTGATGATATAGACTCGATGATCCAGTGATGATCTAGACTTAATGAAGATGACTTGAAAATGAATATGACTTGAAGATGAATATGACTTGAATACAAAGATGACTTGATTATGATCCAGATGATACATAGAAAAAGACTTGTGCTGATAAATTGTGTCGATAGAATACCTTCCTTGTTAAGAGGGAGTGTTGATGTATTTGTAACTTTGAAATGTATTCACTTGTATATTGTACCCTGATGTTTACTCCGGGAAGTATATGTAATGTAATTGAGTCATGTCATGCCTTAATGTTCCGATCGAGAGATTCAATAATTTAAACAATTCATGTAAAGTCATTGAGGTTAACCCTCCATTGTAAGTCAAGGCAATAGTCCCCACATTTGTGTCAAGGTTAACCATCCTTACTAATCAGAGGACAAAGTCCCCATAGTTGTGGGGCACTAGGGTTATTAGACTCTCCTAGAAATGTCGGCTCTAGTAAGTAATTGTTAAGTGGGGTCGACATGTTAAAGTGGACATTAAGTGAATGAAATAATATAAATAGAACATGAGCCTCTCTATTTATCACACACACTCACCTATTGGGGTGCATGAGTGAGAGAGAAGTAGTTCTCTCAAGTGAGTGAGAGAGAGAGAGAGAAGCTGTGGAGATCATCTTTATGTTTTTGAGTTTNGAAGTTGCGGGGTTTTCTCCTTTATGGTTTCCCCGAGGAAAATTATTTGTGTCTCTTGTCTCTTGTGTTTATTGTTGTGCATGTTATTCTCTCAGTTAAATATCCTAAGATAATGCTAGCTCGAAGATAAAAATCTAATAATCCTCAATTTTTTGTGCTTTCTTAGAAACTTTTGATCTTTGTCTCAGATATTCAAATGAGGAAAAACTAAATGGAAAACTACTACCTTCCTCTTGCTGATGGTAATATTCATCAAGAAAAATAATATCACCCTCTTCCTGTACATCACCTCTCTGCTCACCTTATTGCTCATCATAAAAAGGTGGACTAAAATCCTCTTTAATACCACCATTGGAAGGTTTTAAAATAGGCTGATTGTATCCTTCATAAAGCATATTATGTCTTTGAAGAAATTGCATCTGGGAAAGGGTAACTACTAATGGAACATGTACAACCTCTGATTAAGCAAAGAAATTTTCTCCTTCTTCAGGAAGGTATATCCTGAAATCAATATCATCAAAGTGATAATTTTGATTTTCCATTGGATCTTTTTCTCCCTCCTCAGCAATATAATTATCCAGGAAAGGTGGCATGATTTGTTAGTCTTTAGGAATCCTTTGATTTCTTGGAGGAGGAAGGGTTCTTCTAAAGTTCTTGTTTCCATTCTGTTGCTCTTTTTTTTCCCTGGAAGGTGGTCTATTGTCCATAGTGAGTCTCTCCATCAATGTTTCAATGATTTTCATCATCATGTCCAATATGGCCTCTTGTGAATTAAAGGAAGAAGGATTTGTGGGATCTTTTCCTTTCTTCTAATTTGTGCTTTTCTCTCCTTTTCTCTCTAGCAGCAGTCAGGATTATTTCTAACTCTATAGCATCATTCATCATATCGACTAGGGAGGAAAATCTTCTTTCATTCAGCCATAAGGTAAACTCACTATCGAAAGCTTCAGCATATTGGAGTTGGGAAGAATCAGTGGGAGTATTGAACTAGGAAGGGATGGCATTATATAATTTCATAAATATGTCATAAAACTCCTGGTCAGATTCACTCTCTCTCCTGTTCATGGAATGGAATTGGGACAAACTCTCCCTGGGGTTTTTCTTTTCTACCCATTTGTTCTTGAAAGAATCTTCAAAATATTGATAGTTTAGAATGGAGTTGTCAGGAATATTTGTGAACCATTCTCTTGCTTCTCTAGAAAGACTTTGGTTAAGAATCCTAGCTTTAATATCCTCATGGTCTATTTCCTCCAATTTTATCTAGTATGAAAACCATTCCAAGTGTTCTTCGACTGAATATACCCTCTCCCCCTTAAATTGTTTGAGTTTTTGGGCATATACCTGGGGGAGGTCATGAAGAACAACATGGAGAAGTATAGGGGAAAACATTTTATCCTTTCCAGGGATTATCGAAGGATTTTCAAGAGGAATTGAAGTAGGTGTGACACATGGAATCAATGTGTTGTGAGGAATTGTAGAGTTGTGAGGGGCTGGAAAACTCAATGATGAAGGATGCTTAAGCTTTAAAGTGGTGGGAAACAAGGATGGGGCAGTAGGATTATCTATGGAAGTGGAGCTTAATTATGCTAATTCAGAGGGAAATAAGTGGCACTCTTAATCATAAAACGGTTGGAGATCCCACCATAGAGACTCAGAAAAGGATGCAGTATCAACTGTAGCAGCATGAGTTTTATATGGATGATAATTATTCTTTGTGGCTTGACTGAAGGATCTTGGTCAAAATCATATGTACAAGATGTAGAGATACCTTTAGTTCTTAAAGAAGGATGTACATGGGTAGGTCCATGGCCTTGTTTTGAGTGCAATAAAACATGGGAAATTTCTTTGACAAGATTAGGAAATGATAGAAAATTTTTACAAGAAAAGATAAGGTACCTTGGATAAGATGCACCCTTGATTTCCTTATTTTTATTTTCACTATGCCTTTCCATGTCTTTACATTGAGCTCATTTCCCCAATAGAGTTTCCATAGAAAATTATGAAAATATTTGCAGCTTCTGGGTTGTTCGTATTCCTAGTGGAGTCACCTTCCAAATGCTTTGAGTGGAGTCTCCGGAGCATATACAACCAACATGTGTATATGATTGGCTTCTCAACCAGGTCATAGAACTAGGACAATGTCATTTTTCCCCAAGGAGATAATAGTGATTACTCCCCAGCAATTGTTCCAAGATGTTGTCACCCTATAATTTTCTTATGGTTGTGGTAGGAATTCACAGGGGTAATCATTTGAACCAATATTTAGACTGTAGTCTATCCTTACAGTCAGAGAGGGCTATCTCTATGTCACGAGGTTATTGACATATACATTTGGATTTAAACAATAATTCATAAGGATAGATTCTAATGGGAAACAAGTTTTTGGGTTTTAAAACACTATAAGCAAGACAGACAGACAACACCATTGGGAAATGGAGTCAGAGCTGGAAACATTCAAGGAATTACCACAAATAATGACCATAGATAACCTTCATATCCTGAGGCAAAATAGGTATCAATATCTAGTAAAATCTATTTTGAGATATGGTAGGAGGAGAGGAGAAGAATCCAAGTGAAGCAAGAGGTACCTATCTGTGGGTGGATTTCTTGCAAACACCTTTAGTAGAAGAAACAATGGAGGTCGATAACTAAAATGGAGCATAGAATATTAATTCCAAAACATTTACCAGAATCACAGACAAATGCATTATTTGATACAAGGAGCTCTAAACAAAGAACAAATTCCTCACATTCAAGTAGAAACACATTAGAAGAAATTACACATACGTGGAAATGAAATATACAAAGGAAAAACAGACTCAACAGTGAACATAGTGATGAATCTAAAACATTCAAGCTATTCGTTCATTAATTCTCCCAAGGAAAGTTACAGAGCTGTAAAACCAATCGCACGGTTTTCAAAAATGAATGTCGAACAACCAACCATATTCTTCCTCTTTGCAGCATATATTTATAATGTAAATAGGATCCCGAGACCAACCTTGAATGACAGCCAAATTCGTTTACCCTAATCGAGAGTCAATTCCGCAAACATAAAATCCTAACAACTTCTGATCTGGCGGGTTCATGATGATCACAAAACCAAAAGAAGAAAGCATGCTGGGGCACGCATGATGGACAAAAATGGGGAAATGAACACCTAGAAACCATGCCTACTGGATAAAAATGATGGCTGAAATCATCTTCGATGGTCTGCAACATATTTTCTCCTTCTATGCATCATTAACCAATGAAATCATCATGGATCGTTGATCTGTTAGCCAAAAAAAGGATATGGAAGCATGTGTCTTAACTTGCGCGCTCTGTAAAATTTCACATATTTTCCCCATGAATTTCCCTGCACTAGTTGGATCAGAAAAATTATTCTCGACCATGGATCTTGATCGACCTTTATATAAGCTGTCAAAACCTGCAGACCCTTTAAACGATTCTGTAGATTTGAAAAGTTCATTTCCCTATTCTTGAGGTATTAGAGGAATTGTTCTCCATCGTTGATCTTACCTCTCAATCAATCATGGTCGTTGAGACCTGCATACCTTTAAGCCATTTCGTCAAATCTGAAATTTCTTTTCGACATGAAAGTTAGATCAACGAAATGAATGTTCACCGTTGATTTGATTCAACCTTTGATCACCACCATTAAAAACTGTGGGATTTACCCAATATTACATATAGGTAGGTCTACTTAACTCATGCACATGTTTCCCTTTTACGCACCGTAGATCTTTGAAAGACACTCTCTGATTCGTTGATCTGAGATCAAGATACGGGCTGGTGGAAAGTGGAAACTGGGACCTATGCATTCTATGACCAAATTCTTATGTTTTTGACTTCTTCCTGTCTCCTCCTCTTTGGACCATTGATCTTGGGAAAAATCTCTCCCGGCCGTCGATCTTGTGGATCATGGAAAACAAAAGTTCAACCCTTTCATGAACAAATTCTTAAGTTTCCCTCTTTCCACACATTGTGCCTTTCCCAATCATTGATCTATGGGATTTTTCTTGATCATTGGATCTAGCGGATCGTAGAAGGAAAAAATTAAACCTTTAATACCCAGAAACTTTGTGTTTCCACTTTCTACCCTTTTTGCGTTTCCACACCGTTGATCTGCCTAGGATATTACCTGACCGTTGGTCGATCTGGCAGATTGCGGAAGGCAAAAATTCAACCTTTTATACCCAAAAACTTTGTTTTTTCTCTTTCCTCCCTTTGCACCTTTCCAAACCATTGATCTGCATGACAGCGGTCTTAACCATTGGATCTAGTGGATCACAAAAGGCAGAAGTCAGGATTCCACTTTTCATAACCAAATTTTTACCTCTTCCGAACTTCTGCTCTCAGTTTTTCTTTCTAGGGGAAATGATTTTTGTCCCTTTGATCTCATTTTCTGGTTGGATCTCCACTATCCATTATTTCCAAGGACTATCCTTGATCATATTTTTCATATCAATCTCATTTCCAAGGTCGCACCTAAGGACTTTTTACTATTTTGACATTTAGGCTTAGTAATAAGCCTCCCAAGAAATTTCAAACTCCCTTTTACATACCTCTATGTCATAAGACATGAATTTTTTTTGTTGTTCCCCCTGATTTTTACTGGCTTATCCTTCTGCAGAGGGATCTGTATGGGTGTATCTATAAAAGTCCTCAAAATTTAGCACAGGTTCTAACATAATGGTAGTTGAGATTGTACTGGATCCGAGTATGGAAGAAATTGTAAGAATTCATATTCCTTGGAGGCATGGATTACAACACCCTTCGCTACAACCTTCCCAATTCCAATATTTGAGATCCCGATCGAGTCAGGACCAAATACTACTCACTTTGGTGGGATAGTATGTTTCTAATTATATACAAACAATAGGTTTTCTTCTAGGGAGGGAACATAGAGCACATTTTGGAACTCTCCATGCTTAATTTTAATGGAACCTTTCTCGACAGCTGGGATATGAGAATCATCTCCCATATGGATTATTGGTCCTCTATAGAGATCCATAGAAGTGAAGGATTATTTGGAAGAAACCATGTGGTTGGATGCTCCCGAATCAATCAGATAGGCCTTTGGTCGAGTGAATCCTACTTCCAAAGAATGGAACCTCCCATGTTATTCAGTGTGGTTTCCAGCTTCAAACCTATTTTCACCTTGAGCAAAGGAAATGTTGTTATGTTCAAGGATATTAGACAATTGTTCAATGTTCTTATTCATACACTGACTTTCTAGATGAAACCCTCTCATACAGTAAGAGAATTTATCTTTTTCAAAATTTCTTTTATTTTTCTTCTTGAAACTAGAGGCTCCACCAGAAAGGTTTTGCTTATCCTTGGGCTTCAAACTAGTATTCTTATTCTCTTTCCTTCCTTGATTACTTTTTGTTTGCACATTCACAAAGTATCCATCTAAGAGGGCGTGATCCTTGGAGGCTTTGAGCACTCCTATTTGAATCATTTTGTCTTTTTCCTGGATTAATGATTCTACAAATGCATCTAGAGATGACATTTTACAATTTTGGATGGATGGCCTTCCAGAGTGGAAAGTAGTTACAAAAAAAAAGCTCTAAGCCAAGATTTCTCAGAATTGAGAGAACCATATCCTCATCCTTCTTCTCAATCCCACATTGCTTGCATTGCAAGAATAGGGATTTGTATTTCGATAAGAACTATTGAATTGTCTTGAATTTGTTGGGATCGAGTGCAATCAGCTCATTCTCTAGATTATGGTCCCTTAGCTCATCGTGTTTTCCATATAAGGATCCAATCTTGTCCCATACTTACTTCTTAGTTATGAGACACTCAAGGTGGAAAAAAAACTCCCTATAGCTTATTCAAGGTGAATGATTCATATAGCTTATTCAAAAACTTATTGTTCTCGATATACTACTAGGATTCAAATTCTCTGCCCATTTCTATCCTATACATGCCGTTATTGCACAAGGAAATATGCATATCTTCCCCCAAATTAATGTAATTGAAGGGTGTAAGGATCCTAGGAGATATATCTATTAAATTCTCCATTTCACTGGTATACTGATCAACAATTCTTCAAGAAACTATGAATGCACCTGCAAAAAATCACTACAAAACACTTCAATTCACAAACATGGTCAATTCAAACCTCTCCACCTCGACATGACACCTTTCTATGATTCCATCACACTTGGATAGAATCCAGAGGGAGAAATGCAATGATTCCAGGAATTATATGGAAACTAAACTGCTTCTGGTGCAAGCATGGAGGCCTGTGATGTTTTCTATTGGATTGAACATTTTCTTTGACACCATGTTAACTTACATGAACCATAGATCTATAAGCTTGAATGAAAACAATCTGAAAAGACGGATGCAATGGAATTGAAAAATCAATGTAAATTGAACAATGGATTCATGATAGAAATTCCACACAAATCGGACAAGAGTTGGACAAAATATCATTACATCAATATTCATTAACATGTTAGTAATAAGGATAATTTGAATATTGTGGATAAGATTCAAACTCACCAACTCAAACAGACTAATGTGCTAACTTAGTGTGGGAAAAATCATAGCTAGACCTCACTATTTTAACTATGGGTAACTAATTCAGTTCACAATCAGTTAACTGATAAGGTAGGTGAGCAAAAGGTGCCACACTCCCTTGAATCATGCAAAATGGTTCTAGGATGACTAGCAATGAAATAACTAGTGGAAATCAGTGTAACTGAACATGACTGACTACCTACCACAAAAAACTGAAGGTGACTAATGGTGGCACTCAGAGAGGGTTCCTAAAATCTAGGGATTGACACCAATGGCACTGATAACAACAAAATGTTGGCACCAAAAGTCAAAATTCTAGATGACTTTTCGGCATGTCCTCCCTTACTCTACTAAAGTGATAAAGGGATTATTCATTAATCCTAACAATTCCTTAGCTCCTGTTTGACCAAAATCAAGGTAATGGCTGCAATTAATGGTGCAAAACCCCTAACAACCTTAGGGAGACATCATACACCAAATTTTTACTATGTCACATAAGTGAAAACAAATGAGAATATGGTCCTAGGTGGTATGATGACTATGGTACTAGGTAGTATGATGTTCTAAAACCCCCCGGTAATCTTGACTTAGTGTAACCAAATAAAAAATTGAGGCCTTGGCAATTAAGGCTTAAGTGAACTCTTACAAATTTTTATTAGTCCATATAACCTAGGTAAGAAGGAAAACCACATGGGAATAAAACTTCCCCTCTAAAATGGAAATGGAGAAAAATTTGAAAGTGAATATTAGTGATCACCATGTGTCACCCACCCCAAGCAGTGATATAAGATAGGTGAATTTATTCTCTATGAATATATTTGTGAAGATGTCAATAGTTTTCTCTATAGATGGGAAATGCTTCAATGATATCACCTGGTCATGCTCCAACCTCCCGATGGAGTGCATGTGGATCTCAATGTGCTTGTTCCTTTTCCTATATATTGGATCTATGGATATATTGATTACACTTTTATTATCACACCAAATGACAGTGGGTGAATCAAATGCAAAACCAAGTTCTCCAAGAATGCCTTGCAACCACACACATTGTGTAGTTGTATTCATTGCTCCTCTATACTCAACCTCAACTGATGATGAGGAAATAGTGTGTTGTTTCTTACTTGAATATAAAATGTGACCATGTGAAAGAATGAACACATAACATGAAGCGGACTTTATGTCAGTGGAATCTCCATCCCAATCAGACTCCGATAAATCCTACTAGTTCTAGTCGATAACTAGTTGCATAGTGTATCCCAAACTGTTTGGTTCCTTGCACACAATGAAAGATAATTTTAGCATCCTTCCAATGGATACCATGTGGCTCCTATATAT
The DNA here is from genome assembly GCA_001517045.1 of Pseudotsuga menziesii. Lineage (NCBI taxonomy): Eukaryota > Viridiplantae > Streptophyta > Pinopsida > Pinales > Pinaceae > Pseudotsuga > Pseudotsuga menziesii. The sequence goes on along the minus strand of LPNX011153435.1, from coordinate 247,112 downwards.
ACCTTGCAACAAAACCTACCACATAAAAAAAATCAGGTTGAGAGTGTGTGATATACAAAAAGATCCCAACTAGAGTTGTCTGTACAGTGAGTTGTCCACCAATGGAGATGAACCAAAATGAAATAGTTTTACTCCTGAATGGAAGGGACACTTAACAAATTTACATTTAGTCATTTTTAACTTTAATAATATTTCTGAATCATACTTTGATTGGCTAGCATTGGTACCTACATCGTATTGATCAATCTCCAATCCAAGAAATTATTTCAACAATCCTAGGTTAGTCATAGAAAATGCATTGTCCAATGAAGACTTAATTGAACCTATATCAATAATGCAACTTATAGTGATCAAGATATCATCAACATACAATATAATGATTTGAATTGAGTCATGTAAATGCTTCAAATACACATTATGATCATATTTTCATCTTTTAAAGCCTTGTGAGAGAAGAAAGTTGTCCATCTTCGCATACCAAGCTCTAGGAGCTTGCTTGAGGCCATAGAGAGACTTATTTAACCTGCAAAATTTTGGAATATTATAAACTCACTCACAACTTAGGATAAAATAATCAATCAATTTTGATTAATTTCCTACCTACTAGCCTAGATAGTTAGCATCGACTTGCTGTAAAAATTCAACACGTTCCATCTATACCCCATCAATGCTTTAATTATGATTTTGGGTTGATCCTGACCACTTTATTGGCTCCCATTAATTAGTAACTGCAATTTCATGCATATTATTCCTTATTCTTCTTTTATCCGTCTTTTATGTGGACAAGGTAAAGCTAGTCAAGTAGGAAACTAGCACCTTTTGTTTCCAACCCATCCTCCATGATTTTCTATCCTTTTTGTAGGATTAGCATTTTTTTCCATCACTCTTGACAACTCATTCATGCTTTTGCTAATTCGTGAGTTCCTTGACTGATTTGGGAAGTGATTTATCCACTTATGGGGGTTTATCATATTTAGTAAGTCTACCTTTCTGAGATTTATGAGTTGTCTCCAATACAATTCAATTTTACCTATGAGGGATGTACTATTTATGTACACTATTATTAACCATTATTCAATTGAAGAATACCCTCCAATATTCATCTCTTCATTCATGTGATTTAGTCTCTTTTATTCTCTCTATTTTTCCTGTGTATGCTTGTGAGAATTATCTTAGCAGCAATATCTATTTCTGGTGCTTCTTCTTAGAATGTTTACTCATACCATTGGAGCCGCTATTTATCCATGGTATTAGAGAGTTGGATCTATTATTTCTACATGGTATCAGAGTGCAATAGTTCTCAAGTTCTACAAAGTTGAGGAACGTGTTAGGTCATGGATTTGTCTTCCTTAGCTTCATGTTTTGTTTGTGTTTTTGAAATTTGCTAATGTTTTTGCTTCTAGGAAATTTTGGTGTAAAGGTTAATTTCGAGTTTATTCCTTTAAGTTTTCATCATTTTTTATTTTTTTCCCCTATTTTTTAAATCTTGCTTTTATAAAAATTTTGCGTAGGGTTCATTCTTGAAGGGTTCTATAAGGTGTATATTGATTAATGGTTTCATTAATGACACTAAGATCAAAGATTAATCATATAAACGAAGTCTTAAAGCTGGATTAGTGATTAAATGACATAAATTATATGTTTGAACTTTCTTGTAGCACAAGAGAGAAATTAATGCACTGGCTGCATATGAATACTTGT
>LPNX011153435.1:174601-245384 GCA_001517045.1 Pseudotsuga menziesii | reverse complement strand
ATCAGACTTGACATACTCACCACCATTGTCAGATCTGAGGACCTTGAGTTTCCTCCCAGACTGGTTTTCAACCAAAGCCTTAAAGACTTTGAAGAGGCAAAAAACTTTAGACTTGTGTTTCAGGAAGTAAACCCAGCAGTACCTGGAAAAGTCATCTATGAATGTCAATGCATATTTGGCATAACTCATTGAAATATGAGGAAATGGGCCAGAAACATCACTGTGGATCAAATCAGGAGGTGCAGAGGTTCTCTCATGACTAGCTTTCTCAAATTTATGCTCTGGGTGTTTTCCTAAGATGCAACCTTGACAGACTCCTTTGGAAAACTTAATCTTTGGTAACCCTATGACCATTTGTTTTTCACTAAGATCAGAAAGATACTTATAGTTAAGGTGGCCAAATATCTCATGCCAAATATTTCTTGCCTCATTAGCATGAATCAGAAGAGTAGAGGGGTTTGAGTAGGGTAGGAAGTGTGAGAACATGTATACCTTCGAAGTGTGATTTGCAATTCCTTTTGCAATGAATTTACCACTTGAGATCTTTGTGATCTCAACTTCATCAGGGGAGAATATGACCTTCTTTGGAGACCCTGTGTGGGTCATCTGATACACTGATAAGAGGTTAGAGGCAAGACCTAGAACATACAATACATTGCTGAACTTACCATGGTCAAGATCAATCCTCCCTTTGCCCAAACTTTCAGTGAGAGAGTCATCTCCCAGTACTATCGGTGGACCTTTTGACATGTCAAGTGAGGTGAATGCCTCCTTGGTCGAAACCATATGTCTTGAAGCTCCAAAATCAATGATGATACTAGGTGAGCTTGATGTGCCAGAAACCAATGCATGAACACTCTCTCTGTCTTCTGAATTTGACCCTCCTTCCCTGTTCTTTAAGCTATCAGGAAGGGAGATGCCATTCTTCTCCAGGAGTTGGGTCAGCATGTCAATTTGCTTCTTCATGCAGGAGCTTTCAGGATGATTTCCCTTATTGTAGTATGCGCACTTGCTCATTTCTCCTTTGTTCTTCTTCTTCTGGAAGTTCTTCTTGGAACCTTGGGGCTCCTCTGGAGACTTGTTCTTGTCTCTCTTTTTCTTAGGTGGATTCTTAGATTTATTCTTGTCTTTTGAATCCACCCTTGAATCTCCAGCAGTTAGAGCTTGGTCTTTGGAAGGTTTTATGGTGCCCATCATCACCAATTTATCTTGTTCTTGTGTGAGAGATTCCATGAAATATGCAAGGCTAGGCATTTTCCAGGCTCAAGCTATCAAATTTGTGGCATGGAAGGTCAAGACAAACATTGAATAGTCAGGGCAAAGCTTCAAGATTATGGCCAAAACCAATTGCTCCTCCTTCTTTTCGATTCCACACTGTTTTAGCTGCAAAATAAGGGCTTTGAACTTGGAAAAGTAGACTTGCAAGGATTCAAAGATGTTGGGACTCAGGGAGATCAATTCATTTTCAATTTGATGTCCCCTCATCTCATCTATATTACCAAAAATCTCAACAAGCTTCTCCCATACTTCATTTGGTGATGTTAATCCATCAAGATGGAAAAGGAGGTCTCCGGATATGCTCAGACACAGGAGACCATAGGCCTCATCCCTCCTGTTGTGCCATTTAATTTTCTCTGCAGCTGCATTGGGATCTGCTTCTGTTGCCATAGTCACTCTTTAGAGGCCTTTCTCTCTCAACAGTATCTCCATCTCTACTTTTCATTCAAAGAAGTTAAATGGAGTCAAGATGATCTTCTGAGATTGATCCATAGCTCAGAAATTGTCCCTTCAGTCAGCAGAATGTTGCCAGTCAATGATGTCGAACCTGCAATAAAAAATTGGAAGGAGAGAAATAAATCTTCACTGGGCTCTGATACCATGTGGAAATTGAACCCAGGTGTTAGAACAATTACACTCACAAAAATTGCCAATTACACATGCAAATTACACACAAAGGAGACTGAATATGAAGCAAAACACTAATCTGTATTGAATAAGTGTACAATAGCCAACATTGTGAAGTCATAGGCTGCCACAATAAATAATTACATGAGAGATTCAAATGCATTGGGATGCCATTCGAAGTTGTTCAAAAGCAAACTTACTAAATCTAATCAAATTCCCCATACGTGCATAAAGCAGTTTCCAAATTTGTCTAGGAGCTCACGAATTGGAAAAATCAATTAGGCAAGATAATAGATGATGGAAAGACAACTCATACATGCTTTTATTAGGAGAAAAGAGTGGAGGATGATGAGGACAAAAAACAAATTAACTTCAACTAGTCAAACTTTCCCAATTGCCTTAAAACTCAGCAAAAGCAGGCAATAAAGCAGAAAAAACAGACATACACTAGGAAGGCCAGGAATAAAGAAGATTTGATTCCAAGTGGTTTCCCAAGCACTCCATGACTCAATTTTAGCATGTTTGACCACTTTGGACATGTGGAGGACAACTTGCATAAGGTGGAATATGGAAACTAGGCAAATAAGAGAAAAATGAATTAATTAATGTCTAAGGTAGCTAACTATGAGTTGATTATTCTAATAGTTCTATTGCAGAAGAATAAGGATGGTCTTGAGCAACCTATTGCATTCTTTAGCAAAACTCTCAGAGATTCTGAATTAAAATACAACATCTTGGAAAAACAGGCGTATTCTTTGGTGAAAGCTTCGAAAATTTTCAGAATCTATGCTTTGCATTCTAAAGTTATTTCATATGTGCCTAATGCTATTGTAAAAGATGTTTTGACATAGCCTAACAGTGAGGGGAAAAGAGGCAGGTGGATTGCTAAAATCATGCAGTATGATGTAGATATAAGACCTACCAAACTAGTTAAGGGAAAAGGTTTAGCCAAGCTGCTGGCTAAATCAAACTACCAAGCTTTAGGACTGCATGTGATGGCAGAAGGGATAGCTCAGGAAGAAAATCAAGCAGAGTTGGAGAAAGAGAAGATTATGGACTCTTATTCAGCATCCACATGGTATGCAGACATTGTGTATTTTCTATTGTATTTGCAATGTCCTGAGCATTTAGATAGAAAAGCTGCTAGATCTTTGAAGCTAAGAACTACTAAGTACTGTTTAGTGGAACATCAGTTATTTTGGAAGGACCCAACGGGTATTCTACTCAGATGCTTAGATAAATCTGAAATTGAAGGAGTGATTTCTGAATCTCATGAGGGTGCTTGTGGAGGTCACAAGTACTGGAAGGCAACAACATACAAGATCTTAAGAGCTGGGTACTATTGGCCCTCTTTGTTTGCAGATGTATATCAGCAAGTAAGAGCTTGCATCTCTTGCTAGAAGTTTGATGGAAAACAAAAATTGTTGTCATTACCTTTAAAACCAATTGCAATCAGTGCTCCTTTCCAACAATGGGGTCTAGACTTTATAGGAGAGATAATTCCATCTTCCTCAGGACAACACAGGTGGATTTTAACTGCAATAGACTTCTTTACCAAATGGGTGGAAGCTATCCCTACTAGGAATGCCATAGATAAGGTGATTATGGAATTTATTGAAGAAAATATGCTCAGTAGGTTTGGGTGTCCTCAGAAAATAATGACAGATAATGCAAAAGCTTTTAAGTCTAAGGCAATGGAAGCATTTTGTGAAAAGAATGGTATCTTGTTGAAACATTCAACTCCTTACTATCCCCAAGGTAATGGTTTAGCTGAGTCCTCAAATAAAAATATCATTCAAAGTATCAGAAAATTGCTAAAGCATAATAAGAGATCATGGGATTCTATGCTGAAATATGCATTATGGGCTGATAGAATAACAGCCAAGAAAGCAATTGAAACTTCTCCTTTCCAATTAGTGTATGGTACAGATGCATTTTTTCCTGTTCAGTTGGGCATTCCAGTGATGAATTTTCTTCAAAATTGTCAGGAAGAACCTAATGATATGCAAAGAAGGATTTATGAGATGATAGAGTTGCAGCATAACAGAGAAAGAGTGGAAGAAAAGGCACAGTTATATAGATTGAAGATAAAAGGAAGATTTGACAGGAAAATCAAAGACAACACTTTTTCAATTGGTGACATGGTTCTAAGGTGGGATGCCAGGAAAGAGAAAAAAGGGAAACATGGCAAGTTTGAAAACCTCTGGTTTGGCCCTTTCCTAATATCTAAGTTTTTGGAAAATAACACTTTTGTCCTACAGAATTTGGAGGGTGAGGAAATGTCAAGTCTAGTTAATGGACGATTTCTCAAGCATTTCTACAGTTTTTTAGGGGAATTTTAGTTTTTCATTGTATATACTGGTGTGAGTAAAACACAATAAGGACTCCATAACCCAATGGAAATTTTGCAGATTAGTAGGTAGCAGAAAAGAAGGCATCGGTCTACAGGTTCTTGAAGCCTCACAAGGAGGATTTCATCTCGCAGTAGGAGCCAGATGTTAGGTCATGAATTTGTCTTCCTTAGCTTCATGTTTTGTTTATGTTTTTGAAATTTTCTAATGTTTTTTATTCTAGGAAATTTTGGTGTAAAGGTTAATTTTGAGTTTATTCCTTTAGGTTTTCATCATTTTTTATTTTTTTTCCCTATTTTTTAAAGCTTGCTTTTATAAAAATTTTGCGTCGAGTTCATTCTTAAAGGGTTATATAAGGTGTATATTGATTAATGGTTTCATTAATGACACTAATATCAAATATTAATCATATAAACAAAGTCTTAAAGATGGATTAGTGATTAAATGACATAAATTATATGTTTGAACTTTCTTGTAGCGCAAGAGCGAAATTAATGCACTGGCATGCTACAAGAAAGTTGCGAGTGCCAAAATGGTCATTTTTCACCCTAATTTTTTCGATGATTTCATTCCTAAGGTGTTAAGCACATCAATCAGCATGTTTGATACGTGTCTTTCCAGGCTAATCATGTAAACAAGTGTTTGGTCATCGTGTGAGGGAGATCGTGGCAGTTATATACAAATTCATGGAAAATGATGACAGTGAGTGGAACGAGGAAAAATTTTCGAGAATAGGTTCCTAAGCTGAAGATTATGAAGGCATTGAACGTCATGGTGGAGACATATTGCTCAAAATTCAGAAATTTGACAGTTGAAGGAAGAATTAGGGCTTCCTAGCGGTGACAGTTAGAAGCAATCTGGAGGGTTGAAGACAACTGCAATGTGCAATTCGACACCTAAACTTTCAATGGATCGACTTCCAGTGCATGTATTAATATTTGAATGAGGTATCCTGTGTGACCTTTGATAGGGTTTGTTAAAATTGGGGTTTTTTCTGATAAAGCCTATTTTGTCAAAATTTTAAAGAAAGACATGAATTTACTCACTCAATAGACTTTGAATGATGAGATATTAATAAAAATATCTAAATATGCATCATTTGAGTTAGTAAAGTTCAGAGTAGAACTATTGGATATTTCTTAGTCTGTGATTAATTCAAATTACTGAATGTGGCACAAAGCATTTCCTGAATTGGTGATAGGGTAGACTATGTAAATTTGAATATAAACAAACTTTGAGAGTTCGAAGGAAAATTGACTGCCAAGATTGTGCAAATTTGAAGAAAAATAGACTATGAGATTACTGACAAGTGCTGCAAAACATACAGAAAATGAAGAGGAGTGGAAAAACTAATAGGGCCGAGCCCACTGATCTCAGTTGGATAGATAAATTTCCAGGATGTGCTGAGCTATTTGAAAATGTAGGATGGTTGATATTTTTCAAGAAAATTGATGGATACAATGTTGAAGTCTCCCATAAGTTTGCTCATTGTTATGACAAAGATACTGTATCTTTTGATACTTTGAAATTCAAATTGACCAAAGATTTGGTGGCTGAGGCAACATGGGTTAAAAATGAGGGAGAACTTTGGTTTAAGAAAGTGCCATTTAACTTTAATGCACAAAGGTACCTATTGCTTGGTATAGTTCCAGATTGGGGTAAGGGTGTGCCCATCCATAACTTCAAGGATGAATGGGTAGAACCTATCAAGGTTTTACAAAGTTATATTACATGTGAAGGAAGGTATGCCTTCATTTTCAAATACCATTTCAGGTTCCTTCAACACCTCAATAATGAATCAAATATGAACCTACCTTTCTTCTTGCTAAAGAGCCTACAGAAGATGTCTAGCAGAATCAAAGAACACCAAGATCATACTAAACAATCCATTTTTCACCATGGACTTATCAAACTCATTATCAACAGTGTTTTGCAGAAAGAAGGAAACACATGGGAATATTTCCTTTTTTGGTCAGGGTTTCAGAATAGTCAAGAAGGGAAGTCTAACAGAAAGAAGGATGATGAAGGATAGACCTTGATCATAAAACTAAGACATAAAAAAAATGTTAAAAATGAATACAGTGTCCAATTAAAGGAAGTTACAGAGCCTGCAAAAGAATATTGTGAATCTAAACAACATCTAGATGACAGTGAGAACAAAGATTTGCGGTCTGTTAATATGGAGACTCAGCCTGTTCAGGATGATGCACCAGCAAAGACATTCGTTGATGATAAGATTGTGCTTATAGAGAAGGTTTAAGGTGATGAAGAGGACACTCAAGTCCAAAAACAAAGTCCAATTACAATCTTGTCAGAAAATGAAACATACCTGTTTCAGGAGGATAAGATTCTTGTTATTGATGAAACTAAGGTTGGCACTAAAAAATAATTTCACAGTCATGAAGATAGGGTATCAGTACCAAAGAAAAAGAAGCTAAAAGTCATGGAATTTTCCTCTGTCATCCATCAGGTTAAAACTTTAAAAATGGTAGGAGAACTTGCTCCTGGGTGGAGACCAAAGACTAGACCCAGAAACAAGCTAAGGATGAATATGAAGAAATTACTAAACCCTAAATTGAATAAGAAGGGGTAACTGTGATTGATGACTCCTCCTCTGATGAAAAACTAGATGTTGGTAAGGGTGATAGCAAAGGGAAAAAACCAATGAAATCAGAAAAAGAATCTACCCTCACTGAGACTAAACTTTTTGATGTATTTTTAGAGATACGAGGCCAAATGTTAAAGGAGCAACAAGAAGGTGAGATAGAGGTTTCTCGCATAGAAAACAAGCTGATGGTTGATGAAAATGTTCCCTGTGAAACTGAGACTAAAGAAAACCTAAGTTTTCATGAGACTACTACAAATTTGCTGCCAGAAGATGAAGAAATCTATAGGAGACTTAACATTCCATGGTTTCCCAATGAGATGCAAAGTACAGCAGGAAATAAAGCATTTGATTCAGAGAAAGAAAATTTATAAAGAACCATAAAGCAGTATAAACATCAGATAGAATATATGCAGGAGACAAATGATGGTTTGGTTATGACCAATAGAAGACTTAGAGAAGATCTAGATGAGGTGAATTGCCACTATCAGGAGCTAATTGCAGTCTCAAAAGAGGCATTGAAAAGAAAAAGAAATACATAGTCACAATTTACAGTGTTAAAACAGACCATCAATGATATACATCAAAAAAATGAAGAGCTCACTAGAAAGATGGCAGAGATGGAAGAAGAGCAGCTGAAGGTTAGGAGAAAGGCCCAAGCCTTAGAATGGATAGCTTTATTAGTAGAGGTAGCTAAAGATATATGAGGCTTGTTAACAAAATCAGTTATGTATTATGTTTTGAAGGATATTTCATTTTTGTAATTATTATTTTGATAAAACCATTTCGATGAGTAGGCTGAAAAGAAGTTAGGGTTTAGTCTTTAACTGAATTTTGAAGGATAATATTAAAGTATGTCACAAAGAGGACTAAGGGTTAGATTTCTTGGCTGGCTAGAGGAGGTCTCTAGACTTTTTCATAATCTAAGTAAATGACTCTTCTGTGTATTTGAAGAACTGATTATGAAATATATGCTCCATTTTTCCCTTCAGTTTATTCTCTGGCTTCATTTATAGCTTGTTTTAGCTACTCAGTTGGTAATTTCATTGCTAGTTTAAAGTTTTTATGCTTGTAGTGCTTTGCATTTGTGGATGAAATTCAATGCTATTTTCTGTTGGATACATGGTTATTATGTTATGCATCTCAANTATGAATGCATTCCCTCTTGTCACCAAACTTCACAACCAGAAAACCTTAAAAAACCCTAAAAACCCAGTTTTGTTTTATTGAAATATTTGAGATTATGTTGGATTATTTTCTTGTAGTCTGGAAACAATTTCTGGCATAAACAAAATGCATCCAGTCTCATATCCCTCTCCGAAGAAGATCTCAATCAAAGCTTACAATATTTTCTCCTATATTGTTTTTTGCAAGTTGTAGAGAGTTTCTTCTTGAGAACGTAAAATAAACAATACAGATTCTTCTTCATCTATAATCCCGACTCCCTTTAACTATCATGAATGGAAATCCACAATTTTCATTCTATTGCACAGTCAGGGACTATACAGAGTTACTATAGCTTTGGAGAATCAGTCTAATGTTGTGATTGAAAAAGTTAAGTGGCATAATAGGTTGTATGAAGCCTATGGATTGCTTTTCCTCTCTATTTCTCCTGATCTACTCTTTCATCTAGATGTTTTTACCACTTCAAACTAAGTATGGAATAAACTTGATTCTGTCTTTGGAGTTCAAGATGAGTTAAGAGCGTATCAGTTGGAGATTGAGTTATTCTCAATGAGTCCAAGAAGTTTCGATTCTATTGATGGTTTCTTCACCAAATTCAAGTAACTTTTTCTAATGCTCAAACATTGTAGGATTAATACAAAATATGATCAATTAATCCTTTCCATTCTATCTAAATTGGGTCCTGAATAAGATAATTTTTTGTGTCTACTTTTCATGCTACTAGGCTTGTTGTTTCTAATTGGAAAATGCCTTCTTTGTGTACTTTCTTTGATTCGCTAATAAAGGAGAAATATAAATTGATTCATATGAGCTCTCTTAAATATTCCATGGGTAGGGATAATGCTCTCATAGTTCAAGGAAGCAAGAATGCCAAATCCAAAGAAAAGAAAATTGTGAAAGAGAAGAAGCCAAAGTCAGAAATTGAAGATGAAAATTCAAAGCCTACTGACGAAGATTCAATGAAGACGGTTAAGAATGAAGGGAGAAAATCCAAGTGTTCTTATTGTAGCAAATTATTTCACCCAGAGAAGAAATGTTTCAAGAATAATATAGTCATCATGTCTCAACTTCTTGAGAAGTACAACATCAAAGTTCGAGGTGAGCTAGAGAAGCGTGTTGATTCCTTAGAATACTATCACAGTGCACACTTTCATGGTGATATAAAATATGCCTTCAGGTTAATTTTTTTTTGTCTAGGGAATCTAGAATTCACTGAAAATATCAAGACTTGGTGGGGTGAACCTAGCGAAGGATCCATCCAAAGTATGTACAAGTTCCAACAGAAGCTAAAAGGACTGAAAGAAAGAATAAAAAAATGGAACAAGGAGGAGTTTATAAATATATTTACAGATAAAAAGATTATGGAATCTCTACTGCAGGAGACCCATACCATAGGGATGAATAATGGGCACACTATGAATTTACATATGGAATAATTTAGCCTTTGTTCAAAAATTGAGGAGAGGGAAAGGTAAGAAGAAATTGTTTGGCACAAAAAGTCAAGGAATCGATGGCTAAAGGAGGGGGAGATAAATACAAAATTCTTGCAACGTTCGTTTATCCATAAAATATCCTATAACACAATCTTTTCAATTAAAAATTCTATGGGAGGAAGGATGGAAACTAGGGAGGCAATAGAAAAAACCTTAAACCATCATTACAAGGACATAATCTCTGAACCAAGACAGGACAGAAGGGGGGACATTGATCAAATAATAAGGAACATCACTTATCTCGTCTCATAAGAGTAGAATGAAATACTAATGAATCATATCTCCCTTGGTGAGGTAGAGGAAGCGATTTTCTAGATGGAAGAGGGAAATTCCCTGGGCCCATATGGATTCACGATGAACTTCTTTCATCATTTTCGAGAACTCATCAAGCTATAAGTTTGGAACATAGTATAATATTCCAAGGTTTCAAGGAATATCTTGCCAGTGTTAAATGCTACCTTTCTCACTCTCATACGAAAGTGTGAAGGGCCCAATTTTCTAGAAAAATTTAGGCTCATAATCCTATGCAATGCAATCTACAAAGTAATAACTAAGGTGATTGCAAATAGACTCAAACCCCTCCTACCCTAACCGATATCCCCAAAACAGTTTGGGTTTATTGAAGGTTGAAGGATAACATATGGTATTATATTGGCCCATGAAATGCTTTATTCTATAAAAACAATGAAAATACTAGGAATGATGGTGAAATCAGACATAGTGAAATCCTATGAAAAAATTAATTGGAAACTTATGAGAAGTATGCTAACAATGTTTGGATTCCAGGTTGAGTGGCTTGAGTGTATAATGAACTTATTTTCCTCAACCTTCTTCTCCATTATGGTAAATGGTGTGCCATCGGGTCTCATCAAGCCATCGAGGGGGATAAGACAAGGAGATCCATTATCCCCTTTTTTATTTATTATTGTGGAAGAAGGATTGGGAAGGCCAATTTCAGTATTACAAGACAACAATGATCTCATAGGGATAATATTTCACCCAAGGGAGCATAAAAAAAATAACTTAACAGTTTATGGATGATACGATGCTAATGGGGTACCCCTCTGTCCAAGAATCCAGGAATCTCAAAGATTGTCTTTTCATTTTTGGTAAAGCCTTGGGCCTAGAAACCAATGACAAAAAACCCCAAGTTTTCTTCTTTAATACTCCCCAGATATCTGGAAGGAATATTTTTCATATCTTGGGCTTCCATGAGATCTCCCTTCCATCCAAATATCTAGCAACCTACTTGGTGAATTCAATAGACAAAAAGGGATCCTTGATAGAGTTGCTGGATAGTATGAAAAAATGGTTGACCAGCTGGATCTTGAGGTGCCTTAATTTGAAAAGCATATTGGTCCTAGTAAAATCAGTTTTGCAGGAAATTTTGACTTATCTCTTTTCCACCTTGGCAGGTCCAAAGGACATCCTGAATGAGATAAGGAACCTGGAGCGAGAATTCTTATGGAACGGAACCAATGAAAGGTGGAAGTGGTATCTGGTTAAATGGGAAATGGTATGCACCCATAAACATGTACCAAGAATCTGAAAAAGCGAATTTGGTTAGTGGTGACAAGTTGTGGTTGAGATGAGTTACCCATTTTTCAAGAACCCTAAGTGAAGGTTTGGCATATGAAGTATGCAGAAGATTGGGACACAGGAAATATCATCCATATTTCCGATGATATCCTAGGGTATCACATATGGTGAACATCATGGATGGGAAGGATGTTGATCCAAGACCATATCTTTTGGGAAGTAAGGAATGGAAAAAAATCCTGAGTATGGGAGGATTCATAGAAACAAATGCCCCCTCTAGGTCGCAGAGAAGAAATTCAACGCCTCGCAGGAGAATGTATTAACCAAGGAATTTCTAAGGTCAAGAACATATGGGTGTTCCAGGAAGATGACTAGGACTTACGGGTCTGGATGAACAGGGAGTGCTAGCAACGCCTAGATCTAGGGGAGGAAGTGGATAAACTAGAAGAAGCACTTGATAATAGGTGATTTAGAATGCACTTAGGGGAAGATAATATTTAATGGGGATACAACCCAAAAGTTTCATTTACAATAAAGGAAGATTACCATTTATTGATAGGGGCCTACAACCAACCAATGGATCAGAAGTGGAAAAAATCGTGAGTTAACACCTTGTAATTTTCCTATGGTTGTGGTAGTAAGTCACAGGGGTAACCATTTCAAGCCAACCTTTAGACTGCATTCTAGCCGATGCAGTCAAATAGGGATATCTCATGTCACAAGGTGTATCACACACACACACACACACACACACACACACATATATATATATATATATATATATATATATATATGGCTTTAAACAAGCCTGCATAAGACTATTTTTTCTGCTAGTAACAGATTTTTTTATGAATTAAAATATTGGAAGACCAACAAATAATAAAACCATTGGGTGATGGACTCACAGTCTGAACCATTCAAGAACATTACAATAGATAATGAATTATGATTTTCTCTATATATTATGAGGCAAAGTAAGTGCAGTATTCATCCAAGTATCTTTTAGTGACGGTACGAGAAAAAAAGAGGAAATCCCAGTACAACAAGGGGCACCTATCAATGGATGAATCCCTTGCAATACCTTTAGCATAATAACATAATGAGGGAAATGGCAGGGATGGAGCATATAATTAGGATTAATTCCATGACAACCATAACAGATGTTACATCTGGTATAAAGAGTGTTTAGTGAAACAAATTGTTTCCGTACAACTATAAATCATTCAGTAGAAATCAACATATATAGAAAATGCCATAAACAGATAACACAAACTAAATATAGAAACCGTGATGAATCTCAAAACGCGTAGAGAATCATTTCATCACTACTCCCAAAAATGTTTGTATAGCTACAATTCTGGCACTGAGGCCTCAAAAATATAAAAGTCAATCCAACCTTTATCCTCCTCTGTGGAGGCTATCTTTATAATACAAGGGCTCCCGAGACTATCCTCAAAGCAGAGCCCTAATTTTGTTACAAAATTTGGGGATCAAATCCCGAGTCATCATAACTAATCCTAACAAACTTCCTGAAATGGAATTTTCACCATGATTTACACCTACAAAGGGAAATACAGCTTTGGAACCATGTTGGATAAAAAATAGCAACGCGTAGACTAGGATGTAGGCTCGTTTGGCGTGACAATGATGGTTCAAATCACCCTTAACATATTTCTACTTACACTTCTCAGCTCGGTTCTCCTTTTTCTTCTGACCTTTATGCTTGTTCTGTGTTTGATGTTCATGTTCTACTTGAGTTCACAACTGGAATGAAGGTTTATGCTCCTTCTATGTTTGGTTTTCTATCTGGTGGCTATATTTCCTGGTAACACGGTTATCTGTGCAGACATGGAGATGATAGCCCCATTTATAGACAACACTAAATCCTTGATGGGATTATCATTCTTATATGCTTCTGCCACCAGGACAAAATCCTTCCTACCAACTATGCCAGCACAACAACTCCTTGGAATTGTCATCATATTCATTGGAGTTAGCAATTCATGTCAAGTAAAATGATGAAAAAGACCTTCCACCCTTTCTCCTCCTATATGAAGATTCGTTAAGACCAATCACCCATAGAAATGGTTACTATGTATCATGGTAATGGAGTCTAAGGCCTTGTCTGGAGGCTTCGGCAGAATGATATTAGGATCAAGAACTCCAAGAACTATTCCTATAGTGGTGTTGCAATTTATCAAGACAATATGGTCTTTAACAGCATAAAAAAACCCTTCTAGTGCAGTGAATGTCTTTACCTCGATGATTGGAGTTGTTAAAGCGTGAAGGCCCAGTGGAGGTTGGATTTCCAAACAATGCCTATCAACCAATAGAGCGAACTGTATAATAGGTCTCTCAAGCACAAAAGTCATAACAGGTCCCCTACCGAGACCCCTAATACCTTTAGTAGAGAAATAGTAGCCATCACATTGTTCATCGCCATTCATTCTCTCTGTATCTTCGAACGACTATAATGGTGTAATTATAATGAGCTGGGTGGTTGAGTTCAACTATGAGCATGTATAATCTTCACACATGCCATCATCAAGTGACACGATGACAACACAAATGATCATGTGGGCCTTTGGTCCAATTCTCTCATGTGAAGATTCAAACTACGCCGCCTCTTTTCATGGTGACGTATGATATTATTGGTCGAAGTGACCCTCGACCTCACCTATAATCATCCCTATGACCTCTCATGATGTGTGTATTTGACATTTGGCACCTCGTCAATTCCTCCTCATCCTAACATGGCACGTCTTGGTTTTCAGGGCCCCCTCCTTCCTCGTCATACAATGTGTAAAGGGAACACCTACCCTCCACCGCGTAATAACGTATGGAATACCTCATTATTATGCACATTAGGTGGCAGTCTTTGGAATCCTGGGATGCGACCTAGTTGTCGATATTTCATGCCTTGATTTCTATTTTGCTACCCCTTTTATTCCTTATTTCCACCAGCATTTTTGGATGGCGACAACAATCAAGGCCATATATTTTCTCCATGATTGTTCTCGACCATTCCCCCATGTGGTCCCTACTCCATTTTGAGATTCGTCTACTTACTAACCTTCGCACATATTTCCCTTGCGAAACAGAGCAGGACCATTGGTTAATTGTCCCACCAAATCTCCGTCATTGAAGGTGTGGGCCCCTACGAGATTTTGCAAAATCTCATTCCTTTAACGTTCATGTTCCTTCTTACTACAAAATCAGCCAGGACCGTTAATTGGATCCTGGTTAGATCACCATCATTCAAAACCACAGGGTCATCCATCATTTTGTAGCCCAACCCTGGCTTATCTATCATGCAATTTTGAGCGGCAAAATGATTCTCCTCTGCAGATTTGGTCCTCCCAAACTTCTGGTCATTGGAATGTAGAGTGAATGATGGATTTTACACACCCTCATAGTTTGATTTTCTATGCACAAAAATCCTCCATTGCGAAATCCTCAATACTCGTTGATCTGCACTACCTGCTCTTGCAGCGACCAAATTTGCTCTTTGTTCGTGTTGCTCCACCCGCGCTAAGCTCATGCACCATAGGGCATTCTAATTTTGACAATTGGGCATAGGAAAATGCTTTCCATGATCCTCAAACATCATCAAATGTAGAAATTTTTTGGCTATACCCCTTTCTGTAAGGAAGTCACTATAGGAGCCTATATAAAAACCTAAAAATTAACACAAGTGCTAACACGGCTCCAAATCGAGGATTCTATCCTCCCTACGAGGTGGAAAATAAAATATGTAGATCATGTGCCTGATCCATTGGGATGACCCCATCATTCCCTGAGAACCCCATAGCAGGTTCTGAAAATAAATTCTTAAAGAAAATGCTCATGAGGGTAAGCTTATTCATTTCTAGCTACCCTACCTATTGAGCATCGACGCTCAGTCAAGTAACTTCTGACAGTTAGGATTTATAATCCTCCCTTGAACAAAAGGTATATTAGATTATTTTAGGCTAACTTAGGAGTTGTATTTAATTAATTGAGTCCACCAGTACCATTGGGTCCACTTGGCCTAATGGCGCAACATGTACCAGCTACTAGAGTGTGGGGGACACTACTAGAGGGTTATTTCCACTGAATTCACTTGCATGCATCAGTTTCGATGCCTCCTATGACAATACCTACATTTTAGGAGCCAATGGGTGTCATGGCACCAACCTCGTTTAGTCAGTTGGAGTTTGAACTAGTTAAGCTTATTTATTTCCTAGTTACATTCATTTAGATCAAAATCAGTTCACTTAGTGCTAGTTATGCATGGGTGTATGTGGATAAGGTTCCTTTGCTCACCTACCACTTCAGTTAGATTGATTTAACTGTTTATTATTGATTTTGTGAGTCGATTAGACATATGGAGTTAACCATTTGGAATCTGATATTCATTGAGACATCCTGAGTTAACTAGTCAGTTAGGTACAGTCACATCTAACTGGTAGATTCAAATTCCTCCCTAATGAATTTGAATTCTTTCTTATGTAACACAATTGTAACACCCGATTAATTAATGACAATGATACTGTAATTATCTGATCTATAATCATATGTTTCATGTGTGGTTTGATTTTTTCAGTTTGTATCTTCATTATCCTTTTACTTCATCAATAATATTGGACTCATTTCTTGATGATCTAAATCGCACACAAATTTTAACATGGTATCAGAGCCATTTCAAGCAAGCTTCATGTCTATCTGCTCTCCATTGAACACCAGAAGCAGTTGGGTTTTCACATAAGTCCCACAAAGGGTACCTTGCTTCCTCTAAATTTATTCACAGTGGCAGTGCAGGCATGACTGACCCTGAGAAAGTGTTCATGTCAAGAGGGAAGGTGTGATTCCAACATAGTTCGAAAGATTTCATGTTTTGTAATGAAATTCTACAGGTGTTGCGTAATCTTGTGTGAAGATTTGTGTTTTTCCAGCAGGAGAATTATGGATTCTCTACCTTCTAATCCTCGAATCCTAACACTCTTCAATTGTCTTGATTGGAGGGAAGATATGAAGTTGGCCTTGCGCAAGCTTGGATACTACAGGATAATACTTGGAAGGGGGGTTGAGCCCCATCAGCTAGTTGAGAAAAACAAGTTTTTGAACTGCTTAGATGAATCTTTCGGTTATCTATGAACTCATATATCCAAGGATCTCCTCTTCAACCTTGAAGGTTTTGGGACTCCAAGAGAAGCTATTGACCTCAGAAAGGGACATAAGGAGGAAGTTCACACACGCAAACAAGGAAATTGCGTCGGACGTGCGATAGAAGCAAAGGAAGAATGCGAAGGAATCAAAAGATCCACGCAAGCCAAATAAAGAGATGTGTGGTGAAGGAAAGGTGAGCGCAGAAGTGCATAGGTGATAATGACTGAAAAGAAAAAGATGCAGAATCCATATCATGTCCATTTATGGTGGTGTAAGCCTCCAGCTATGCAGGTAGGAGAATATTTTGCAAGTCAGGATGATAGTGCCTCATGTCAAGTCATGATCACCACAGCTGTATCCTACGGGGCGACTGATGTTGACAGTTAACAGACTGCCGGTATGTAATTGACCCTGCATGGTCATGTATAATAGTATAAATAGGAGGGATGAAATAGTTAGAGGATTGGTCTGTATGGGTTTTGTTTATCTCAGTTGGGCGTTGTTCATTTTTAGTGGATTTTACTATTGATAATGGTTATGTATTAGGTGAGTTCTTCTGTAATACTTTGGTTGTTCAGTGGTAATTGATGGCAAAGGATGCCACTCCTACTGTAATGTTGTAGATATTAGAGAAGAGGAGACTCAGGAAGAGTCTAGTAGAGATAGAGGGGCTGTTGAACCGACGATCTGTCTGTTGTGGGAGCAGACCACTAGGAGTAGATGTAGAGTAGAAGAGAGAACCAGAGAGCATGAAAACCATGAGTCTGAAACTTAAATACATATCTTAAGATTAGTCTACATCCTACAGACTGCAAGGTGCTGTATCCTTTCTCATGCCAGATGAAGAGCACCTTGGTGGTTTTTCCCATATGGGTTTCCACGTTATATCTTGTGTATAAATGAATGATTGATGTGGTGAATGTCTATGTGAATGGTTACTAATTGCTTTCTATAGAATGTTCAATGTTGCTTAAATATCTATTGTTACTCTATAATCAATAGATGAATGATCAGAAGGCAATATCGAAATAAACATATGTATATCGGCCTATATGGTTTTGTCTTGAATCATGACTAGAAAATATGAGTTAGCTAGCTACATCATAGAAGTTGCACCAGTTGCGAGGTGGGAATGAAGGTCAAGTCACACGTGATGACATGTATTTGTGCTCGGTCACGTAGAACTAACTCCTCTGTCTAGCCATCATGTTGCCTTCATTGAGCTCCTTGTCTATGAGCCAAGGGACTATAATCCCTCGACAATCGCAGAAACATGGTTCTGGTGGCTACCCATCTAAGAGATATCTCGGGTGAGACTGCGCTTGCTTTGCAGGTGTTGCAGACAGAGCTTTCTTTATCGGGCCAGTATCTTGGGTATTTGTTGGATAGGAGGGTTGCGCAGAACCTTGGTCGTGCGAGTGAGGAAATTGGCCAACAAATGGTTTTGTTGCGAAGACCTTATTGATCAAATCGAGGGATATGTTGTGGCACCTAACGAAGAAGGATATAGAAGACTGGCTGGACTCTAAAACACTGGTGTTCACGTAAGAAGAAAGCATAGGAACATGGTTGAGCGCAGAAAATTGGTTAGATGAATATAAATACTTTGATATTCATGAGATATTCTTTGCTGAGTTCCCCATTTTACTACATGAATGGTTATTAGGATTGGCCACTAAACAAACCAATTTCCAAAGAAGGGAGATTGTTGAGTGGAGCGACCAGTTGGTTCATAAGGTAACCAGTAAGTAAATTTGTTTCTAGAGCTGTTGATTTTTGGGTTGACATTATATTGCAAGGATATATTACTGAGTTTGCAGTAGATACTATAACCTCATATAGTGAAGCTGAAAGAATTTTTTTCCAAGGACCACAAAGGAGATACTTATTATCTCTAAGTACATGGATAAAATTACTTGCCTATGAGAAGGGTATTTTTCACTTGAGTAGTTAAGTCATGAGCCTAGAAGGAGGTTATGTCATAGACGACCGAGTAAGAACATGGGGAAGGGTATGTTGAAATGTTCCCTAGAAGAACAGAACCTGAACTCAAGGTTGGAGTCCTAAGGAATAGGAGAAGATTCATATCAGGAAAGAGAAGGAAAATGGAAAGGGGCTGATGGAATCTAAGTTTGTTCGAAGGAAGAAAACACAAAATTCAGTCATTTGAAGATGAAGGGTCTAGTGATGAAGAAGAGGACTATAGCCCAATCTTAGAAGGACCTAAAGATCCGGAGGACTCTGATGAGACATCAGGATCGGAGCGCAACTACATAACACCAACAATATCATCTGAGACAAGATCTAGAGTCTCATCCCCTGAAAGGACCTCTAATACAGATAACACTAACCCTGGAACTAGTGCGCAAGAAGGTGAAACCCCATTGAACCATATCACGGAAGATCCTAATGCCAAATCAATGGCTGCAACAGATGTTCGGTTGCCTTATTTAATGGCAATGGAACAAAAGACCTCGAACAACATTGGTTCCTATGTGAAGCTGTGTGGATGGTAATTTTAGTCCATAGTGTAGACATCAAGAATGTGCAGATGATCACGACCTTGATGGCTTGCATGCTAGACTAGTTCATGAAGTTCTATGCCGCACTAGCTGGAACACCACAGAATACCCTTGAGGAGATCCGTGCTGCAATGATCTTAGAGTTCAAGAAACCTAAATTGGAATCATACTGTATTACCGAAATCAAAGAGATCAAACAAGATCTAGTAGAAACGGTATGGAATTTTGACCAACGGTTTAAAACAATGATGGCCAAAGTAAGCTTCCAAATGTCCAATATACAACATAAGGAGTGGTTTATTACTCCTATGCTACCACACATTCGAGGACTGTTGATGCAGCAAAAGATTGAATTGCAAACAGAAGCACTAGAGCCAACAATGAAGCTAGAGGCCTCACCCATTGGTGATGGTGCCATCAGAATGGTACAGATCTAGTCATGGCTAGCCAACCTCATGATACAACTTCAAGATATCAAGAAGGGAAAATAAGCACAAGAGGACTTGTGGGGCATAAAATGTATGACAGACGGACACACCAAGGATAACTATCCAACCTTCCTAAGCTATGTCGCGTCAGGTGCACCTAACCCATTAAACGGCCAGGGGTTCCCATGGTGTTGTATATTCCAGTCAACAGGCCACCACAATGAAGAATGTTCATATTTGCAAAAAGTTGTAAGTACCCCTACAAACCCATTCTATAAATTTTGTAAATCAGTAGGACATGATGAAAGAGAATGTAGAGCATACCAGCTCCTGAAAGAAAATAAAGTCGACACATACTTAATGAAAAATCAGGGGTTTTCTTAGGATGAATAGGTGCAATCCTCATATCAACCTACGTAGTTCCTATGTAATTAGTACCAACATCCATATGCGCTTTAGCAGCCGTATACGCAACAAAACCCCTATCAGCAACACTACCAGTAGAACCGGTACCCACCATAGCAACTACACCCTCAGGTAAGGGGTGGTGAAAAATTTAGAGGATGAGGTGGTAGAGGAAGAGGTCCAGTTACATGTTATAATAGTGGACAACTGGGTCACGTTTCTAGAGATTGTTTAGAGCTTGCAAGAACATGCTCATATTGTAAGGGACATGACCATAATGTCGAGCAATGTCCTCAGTTGATTGCAAAGTGGCAAACAAGGACCATTGTTGCACCCAACCCTCCACCAAACCCAAACCCAAATGAAAATGTGAATGTTCAGATGATCATGGCTGAACTAGTAGACTTGAATATTGTCGCCATAAATCAAGGAGGTGCGGCGACTAGAGCAGACCAAGATAACCCACAAGAACAACTGCAGCCACAAGTGAGGCCAGCGCACAAAAAAAGGAACCACTAATCAGCCAGAAGTAGAAAGAAATATTTTGGGATGTGCAATCAGACTTCATAAGTCCAGATGTACCATCGACTTCCATGGAAGTCAAGGACATGTCGGAATGGTTGAAACACATATTACAGAAGAAGGCTTCAGCTAAGGTTAGTAAGCTGAGAAATTTTCTATCATTTTTTTTATGCTAATCCAAGATAAATATGCTATTGCAGAGCTACAAGAAATGATAGATGAGATTCTTGTAGAGTCGCAATTTGAAAACAAGGTTAACTAGGTGCGAAGGAAATGTAAAACTAGACATGAACTCAGAATGAATGCATAGATAGGTGATTATGACATGGACTATATCATCTTGGATCTGGATTCAGATGCTAATATCCTAACCCGCCAGACATGGGAAAGCATAGGAAAGCCACACTTGGACTGGTCTCCTCTCTAGCTACAACTTGCCAATTAGGCAAAGGTCATACCCATTGGTTGATTGAGCAATGTAACTGTCGATGTTGAAGGATTGTGCACATACACAGACTTTGAAGTCATCAACATTGTCGATGAAGCAAACCTTTACCCTGCGCTACTAGGGATAGATTAGGCTATATATAATCAAATAATTATAAACCTCAAGAAAAGGATCCTCTCTTTTGAAGATGAGGATATGAGGGTAGTATCACCCATTGATCCATTTGAGGGGAAAAGATACATTGAGCCTGTTTATAATGAGGGGCAGGGTGATTACCTCGATCAAATATACAATGTCACAGCTATGCAGGAAGACTATATCAGTATGATGGTAGATTTGAAGCTAAGATGGAAGTGTACGAGTTCATGTATGTATAATTCAGGGGAGACTTTAGAGAATTGGAAAATTAGATTACATGAGGTCTCCATAAGAAGGTGTGCAAGAGTTACAAGGTCTGTGTGATGGGTGGAGACTGAGTCAAGGGAGTTACCCACCTATGAGAGTTTCATATACACCTTGGATGTGACACCAAAGACCTGCAATACATATGAGAAGTTGCAACAAATAACCTAGTAGGTTGCACATATAGTTGTATTTTCTGACAAGAACCCTACAATTGATGCTGCAATTATGAAGGAAAAGGGGAGAATAGTTGAGGAGATCCTTCACAAAGAGGCTACTGTTCACCGACACAGTGTAGCTACTTAGCAAGACAGTATCACCAGAGACACAGGAGATAATCTGATTAACATTAGTAGGCCGAAAGAAATTGAAATAGTTGAAGATAACAGAATAATACAAAAGTGTTCGTAGGCTGAAGTAGTTATAAAGATCATAGATCTCCTATAGGAGTACAAGACCCTATTCCCTCTCAGCTGCTCAGGAAGAAGAGGAATGGTGGGAGAGTTAGAGGGGATGAAAACACCCTTGCGACTACAAGCTAAGCCAAGTCAGCCATAGCTGCCGGCATGACATGATCAATATATCAGGTTGAAGCCATCTATAGAAGGAAGATTTGTCCTACAGTATGACAGTAGAGTATTCAATCACCCATGCAAACTGAAGACATAGTGGCTAAGGCCATATATGATCATGCAGGTTATGGATAGGGGCACAGGATGACCCCTAAAGAGTTGACGATACCAATGTCGCGAGTTTGGTGAACGGAAATTTCCTGAAACCTTAATACGACACGTGTGAAAAAAATATAAAAAAACCGGCCAAAACACGTAACCTATTTTGTTGTATGATTGCGACAAAACTCGCATACAAGCACGAACAATAAACCGCACAAAAACCAAGTCATCGCACAAACTCAAGCGAGGGAAGCGAAATGTGCAAAGTGCGGGAAAATAAAAATGCCATTGGTACATGGGACAAGGCAAGAAGAGGCCAAAGGATGCAAACAACGAGAATGATAGGCTGGCTAACATTAATTAGCAGATCGATGCCAAAGATTTGGACAACTGGGACAGTTGCATGGCATTAAATTGATGCAGTACGAGGAAAAGGGTGGCATACTTTTATATCTCATCACCAGTCCTTGCACTAATTGCCATAACCAGTCTGATAAGTACAACCAGAAAATCTAGTTATAGAAGTTAATAAAAAAATCATTGGAAATGGAAACCCGAGAAATTGATTAGACCTCGACCTCTTGTCAAATGATGATTGAAGGACACTAAGGGCTAAGTAAATATTTTCCTTCCCTATCAAGCAGTCTGCTACGCACAATGAGCACCAGAGCAGAGCCATTTCAAAGTTAAATCTTGCTATCCCTATTCAAATATGCCGACACCCATGGTAATTAACATTCCCAGTGAGAGTGAGGCATTAGAAGCTATTGTCATCTCTGGTTTCCCCATTTTAGAGGAAGTAGAAATACAGTGTTGGAGTAGGGTCCCGCAGCTACAGAAGAAGCTGCTATTTTGATGGATAAACAGTTTTGGCGGAGATATAAGAGGTAGAGCTAAGACACTATAGCAGGTTTCTAGCTACAGAGTAGAGCCGAAACCCATGACATAGAAGACAGAGAAGTCAAGGAAGACGACGGTACCGGAGCGGCCTAGAAAAGAGATCTCAACCACTGCATTGAAGGCAGCGGTGGAAGACAGGAGGGCTCAGCTACCCTCATAAAGGAAAAGGAGCAACGAGGCCGAGGCATTGAAGATGAAGGATAGAAGAAGGGAAGCAGCACCGGTACCCATGGTCAGCGCTGGGAAGCATGGAAGACTGCAGGAAGCTGCGGTGATGGGAAGCGGTGCATAGTACCCATGATCAGCACCGGGAAGCATGGAAGACCGCAGAGAGTTGTGGTGTGATGGATAGCGGCTACCTCAAAGTACAGATACGCCAACTACCACTAGTTAGGGTTTGGGTTACTGTTGGGACAGGCCCACAGTGTTGTAATGGAGAGACCTTTAGGCCGCCTATAAAGGGATATATTTTTGTACTGTAAAAGAGTTGGTTGGTGGGCTAGTTGGCTGTTTCGTTCAGTTGTTAGTTGTTTTGTAGATTTTTAGGCAATTGTAGAAGCCGAGCTCTGGTTCTATTATTAGCTGTAGTATCTTACTGTAACCAGGAGCTGGCTCATAGAGCATTCATGTAATGATCCGCAGCAATCGATAGAGAGGGAAGAGTATAGTGTAAGAGGTGCAATATAGAGATACAAAAGAGGTCTAAGAGAGAATATCTTAAGCTGCATATGCGGTGCAGCAGAACTGTGTTTACCTTCCCCTGAGCTATAATAGAAACACAGTTCTGTGGACGTAACTTCCATCCTGGAGGTGAACCACGTTAAAATCATGTGTTATGTGATTGCTTTGTGTGTTGTGTTTATTTGATGCATCTGTCAGTTATTTTATGAGCCTTGTTTACAGTTTAATGTATGTATGCATTGTTCAGTTCACAGTAACATAAAAGGATAGACATAAGTTGAAATCGTTGATAAGTTGTATGCAGGTTCAGTTATACTTTGCTTGAGACAATCACTAGTCACAGTGTTGAACAACCTGTTATGTTAAATATTGTAAGTCGATACGAACAACACTAAGTGCGCTGAGCCACGGGAGTAGGGTATCGTAGGGAGGTGATACGCACCGGCAGAGGAGCTGCAGTGCGTGATAGCATAGGTTTAGGAATTAGTGTTGGGAGGAAGTTACGTGTCGACCGGTGTGTGGAGATGCGGTAAGGCTGGGGTCACCGCAAGTCAGTGAAAGTTGCGTGACATAGAAAGGGACCGCATGACGAATAGAGACATATCTTGTGGCTAGAAGGGCTGCGAGACACTGAGATCATGTGACGCGAACAGAGGGTCACGCGACGTGCAAAGAAAGAGGCCATCCGTCTAGCAGAGCCGCGAGTCGCAAGTAGGATGCCACAGAACCTGGTCCAAGACAATTGAGTCTTTGTCCAGCCCATTAGAATCACTTCGAGTGAGACTTCAGGCCGCTTCGCGGTCTGTCACCGAAAGGACTGGTGAGCTAGGGGTGTTGTTGGTTAAATACAATAAACTTGGGTCTGCCCATGATAGCCAACAAATGGTTCCGTTGCCGGTTTTGAGCAAACTGAGCTGATGTTCTGGTGGCGTCCTACGAGAGACGAACTCAATGAGTGGGTTTGGTATAACCAGAAAGAGTTTGTTGAACGAGAGAACAGGATTCCTAAACTGAGTACAGAGGCCTGGTTAGAAAAACATATCATTATAGACCTGCATGCGATATTTTTTACAACATTTGGGAATGAGCTTTAGGACTGGTTATCAAAGTTAACTGATACAAGCATATTCAAAAAGAAAAGAGACATTGTCTGGACACTGGAGATGATTCAGACCGTGAGGAACCTGGATAATCCTATCACGAGGGCAGTAGACTTCTGGCTTGCGAGCGTGCTAGAAGGCTTCGTCACAGAGTTTGCAGTCCATCAGACAAAAAGCTTCAGCAAGGCTGAGCGCTATTTCTTCAAAGGATATCGTGGTAAGTACCTAAGATCTTTAAACTTGTCCATTAAGATGTTATTACATGAAAAAGGAACAATGGATCTAGTATCAAATGAATAAGTAGAAATAATAATGTCACAAGAGTTTGAAAGTGATTTTGATGACATTGGACAAACACGGAGTGGAAAGAAGTATAAAGTAGATTTCAGATCTCCAATATTTGAAGACAGTTCAGATAGTACTAGACAACAGAGTCATAGTACCACAGAAGGAACAGAGGGGGGTATCCCTTACTACCCTTACACCCCACAGAAACAAACTAGGACTCAGAACAATCCCATAGGAACTCCATCCAGTAGCTCACAGACAGTACCTACCACCGCTACATCACCTCCACCTACACCGCCGAGTGGTAGTAACACAGTAAATCAACATCCACCATGTAGAAATAGAATGGGGGATGATATGAAGCTACCTATATTTAAGGGAACAGGGGCAGAAGACCCAGAGTAGCATTGGTTTCTCTGTGAAGCCATGTGGACCATTAAAACAATCAATGACGATAACCTTAAACTTGTACAGTTGGTCACCACACTAAGAGATCGAGCCTTAACATGGTATATCAAGTATACCACAGTACCCAGGACACTTGTCCAGGTCAAGACCACCATGATTAAAGAGTTTAAGAAACCTAAGTCTGAGTCATAGTGCATTACAGAACTCAAAGACATCAAGCAGTTACCTACAAAGTCGGTGTGGGACTTTGATCAGAAATTGAAAGCCCTTATCGACCAAGTTAGTTTTGAGTTCGCATCGGAGCAGCATAAGGAATGGTTTATTGCAGTACTGCTCCCGCACATTAGACTGCCGTTAATGCAGTAGAAACTCCAAACGCAGGATGACGCGTTGGATATGGCGATGAAACTAGAGGCTTCACCTCTAGCTGAGAGCAGTATAGGCATGGCAACTTTACAAAACCAGTTGGATAATCTCACATTACAGTTGCATGAACTTAATAATAGGAAAGAGGTTGCGTAAGACATATGGTGCGTAAAATGTAAAGCACAAGGCCATAGTAAAGATAATTGTCCGGTATTTGTAGAATATATAGCAATAGGGTCCCCAAACCCCTTACCACAGACCCACGGGCCATGGTGTGAGATATGAAAAACGCGAGGACATCTACCTCACCAGTGCCCTCTACTTCAGAAGTATGTGCAGACACCTAAGAACTTATACTTCATCTTCTGCAAGTCTGTAGGCCATGATGAACACGATTGCAGAGCCCATGATCTCATGGTCGGAGCAAAGCAAGACTTGTACAGAGTCCAGTCAGAAACACAGGGTCTAGCAGTAGGACCATAGCAGGATCTGGCTTATGGAGGCCATGGAGGAGGATTCATAGGACGAGGTCGTGGAGGAGGCTTTGCATGAGGAGAAGGCTCCGGCAGGGGAGAGGGTTTTGGCCGTGGTCATGGATCAGTTACTTGTTATAACTGCGGAGTTGTAGGACACTATGCTAGGGACTGTCAGAGCCCCACTACCACTTGTAACTACTGCAAATATTATGATCATACTATATAGGAGTGTCCTACCTTGATAGCTAAGATCAGAGAACCTAAGCCAGCAGTACACCAGAACATCCAGATTATTGCTGTTGAGCAGGAAGAGCCAGAACCAAGAGTCAATATTGTGACTCGTAGCGGTGTTTCTACCAATGGGACATCGCAGGAAATAGAAAAGACCACAGGTCAGGAGTTAGTGCGCAGAGCTCCTATAAAAGCAACACCACTCGACCTGCAAAAGAACAAATAGACATTTCAGGAAGCCAAGGCTTTCTTTGATGACCCTACGCAATCAGGATCACAGGTACTGCCGTCTAGGGGCGTACCGCAGCAAGCACCTTGTGGTGATATCCTTGTATACACATCGCAGTCTACCATATCGAGAAGAAGCAGCGGCCAAGATGGAGGAGGACCACAAAACGCAGATCGACGAGCTTGAGGCTCATGTACGAGACACTTCCCAAGCAGACTAGTAAGCAAGAGTAGAGGCCTTTCGACTTGCTTCTGCACAGATGTAGTCTTGCATCGACGATGCACTATCAGTACTAAATGATGCGACGGACACATGGGCGGACTTGGATCAGCCGACTGAGAAAGTGGAAATCCAGCAAAGTATTCAGCAGATAGAGAATACCACGGCAGAAATGAAAGAAGAAATTAAGAGCTTAGCAGCTCTTCAGAAGATGAGGAAGACAAAGGACATGAACCGCTTGCAGCAGGAAGTACAGCAATTAAGAACAAAGGAGATACACATCAAGGACCTGCTTCAACCATACCAAGAGCAAATCACTGAGTTAGTCGATACGGTTGAGCAGAAAGTGAGGGAGTTCACTTCCATTAGAGAGGAAACTGATGCAATAGAAGACGCCAGTATCAGTCAAGCTTTGCTTGACTCGACACAAGAGCATGTCGGAGTGATGCAGAAGGAAGTTGCAGGACTTCGCGATAAGTTGCAATGGACTTCGCAAGAAGCCAAGGAAAAACTACAGCAGGAGAAGCCCACTGGTAGTGGCTCGGGGACGAGCCACAAGTAAGTGTTAGGGGACTATTGGAGTAGGGTCCCGCAGCTACAGAAGAAGCTACTATTTTGATGGATAGACATTTTTGCCAGAGATATAAGAGGTAGAGCTATGACACTATAGCAGGTTTCTAGCTATAGAGCAGAGTCAAAACCCATGACGTAGAAGACAAAGAAGTCAAGGAAGATGATGGTACCAGAGCGGCTGAGAAAAGAGAGCTCAACCACTCCATTGAAGGTAGTGGTGGAAGATAGGAGGGCTCATCTACCCTCATAAAGGAAAAGGAGCAATGAGGGCGAGGCATTGAAGACGAAGGATAGAAGAAGGGAAGCAGTGCCGGTACCCATGGTCAGCACTGGGAAGCATGGAAGACTGCAGGAAGCTGCGGTGATGGAAGTAGTGCATAGTATCCATTATCAGTGCCGGGAAGCATGGAAGACCGCAGAGAGCTGTGGTGTGATGGATAGCGGCTACCTCAAAGTACAGATACGCCGACTGTCACTAGTTAGGGTTTGGGTTACTGTTGGGATAGGCCCACAGTGTTGTAATGGAGAGACCTTTGGGCCACCTATAAAGGGATATATTTTTGTACTGTAAAAGGGTTGGTTGGTGGGCTAGTTGGTTGTTTCGTTCAGTTGATAGTTGTTTTGTATATTTTTAGGCAATTGTAGAAGCCGAGCTCTGGTTCTATTATTAGCTGTAGTATCTTACTGTAACCAGGAGCTGGCTCATAGAGCATTCATGTAACGATCCGCAGGGATCGACAGAGAGGGAAGAGTATATTGTAAGAGGTGCAATATAGAGATAGAAAAGAGATCTAAGAGAGAAGATCTTAAGCTGCATATGTGGTGCAGCAGAACTGTGTTTACCTTCCCCTGAGCTATAATAGAAACACAGTTCTATGGACGTAACTTCCATTCTAGAGGTGAACCACGTTAAAATCATGCGTTATGTGATTGCTTTGTGTGTTGTGTTTATTTGATGCATATGTCAGTTATTTTATGAGCCTTGTTTACATTTTAATGTACGTATGCATTGTTCAGTTCACAGTAACATAAACGGATAGACATAAGTTGAAATCGTTGACAAGTTGTACGCGGGTTCAGTTATGCTTTGCTTGAAATAGTCACTAGTCACAGTGTTGAACTTCCTGTTATGTTAAATATTGTAAGTCGATACGAAAAACACTAAGTGCGCTGAGCCACGGGAGTACGCTATCGCAGGTAGGTGATACCACACTGGTAGAGGAGCTGCGGTGCGCGATACCATAGGTTCAGGACTTAGTGTTGGGAGGAAGTTACGTGTCGACCGGTGCACGGAGATGCGGTAATACTGGGGTCACCACGAGTCAGTGGAAGTTGCACGACGTAGAAAGGGACCGTGCGATGGATAGAGAGAGATCTTACAGCTAGAAGGGCTGCGAGACATTGAGATCACGCGACGTGAGCAGAGGGTCGTGCGACGCACAGAGAAAGAGGCCCTACGACTAGCAGAGCCGCGAGTTGCAAGTAGGATGCCACAGAACCTGGTCCAAGAAACTTGAGTCTTTGGCCAAACCATTAGAATCACTTCGGGTGAGACTTCAGGCCACTTCATGGTCTATCACCGAAAGGGCCAGTGAGCTAGGGGTGTTGTTGGTTAAATATAGTAAACCTAGGTCTGCCCATGATAGCCAACATACAGTAAACGGAGGATCAACAACCATAGCAGCCACGAGAGATCGATGCAATGGAAAGAAAAAGAAAGCATCAAAGTCTGTGGGATGGTCGTGCTACCATTCTATCACCTAGTTTGCATCCTATACAAAACCTATTCCAAAGAAGGCCAGTTTATCTAGGACCACAACAAGAAACTATGGCACCAGACAAAGAACTGAGGCAACCCAGTAAGATGCAATCGGGAGAGGCATCTATATGACCATCGGTGAAGCAGAGGAAGCATAAGGCTCTGACTTCTCTAGAAGAGTGAGGAAAGGCATGTGCTATTGAGCACCCAAAAAATATCGTAACCAAAGGTGTGCCACCACACAGAGAGCTAGAGGTTGAGCAGGCTGACCCAAATTTCCCTTGTTACATTCAGCCAAGAAGAGTTGATGCAGTGGAGGCAGATCTTCCAAAGAAGGAAGTGACCACTCTAATAGCACCATGGATCCCTTTAGGATTGATGTTGTTGCAAGACATCCTCCCCGAGTTGGTTGTATTGAAGTTCCAAGGCTATGACACCCGATAGTAAGAGGGGACGTAGATAAATGACTACATGAGTATAACCGAGGCCACTACATGTGATGCCTAGGTGATAAAGACAAAGAAGTGGACTGAGGGACTAGCCACTATAGGTCTAACCAACATGTTGTTCATGCCTCACTTTGGCCATAGAATACAAGTCAATACATATGTGAAGTAGTTACAAGTCTACTTCGACGGAGGATACTTATGGCTAGATCAGACATATTCGATTAATGCTGAATTAATTGCAAGAATAACGGGGCTCCTAAAAGTAAGGTAAAAGTACTCTACCTTACCTGGGCCAAGCACAATACTAAACCCATTAAATAGAAGCATAACCTTTACCAAGTGGGCCGGGGTTACTTGCTTGGGCCCATCCAAGACAAAAGTGTACGTGTTGCTATGAAGATCTTATCCTGTCAAATGTTTCATAAGATAATACCGATGCAATGTTCAATAGCGGTAGTGGAAATTGTAGATTTATGTGCACTGGGAGAAAAATTTAGCTGGTCATGGTACTTTCTAAACACACTAATCAAAGATGCGATGCTGGCTCAGCACAAGGAAGATCACAAATTCCACTATTCTTGGTTACTAATTTTGATTTCCTTCATTGTCTGGGCTGACCCTCCAGACTATGTTTAAATGGATGTCCCGCTATCTTTCCTGGGGGAAAGGTACAAGAATCCATGGGAAGATAAGGCATACAATTATCACCAGAAGGATAACAACATTGTATTCTTTATGCACGCAGAGGCACCGTGTGAGGTTGTCTGGCGGTCCCACAGGATCTGCGCCACAACTGCGCATAGGTACGATGCGTTCCTCAAGTTTCAAGATGTTGCGCATAATATAAACCTGCTGCCAATTAAAGATCCACTTCAGCAGATACACCAAGTGATCTTTATGGTGACAGATGATGATGTGGATGCAATCGTCAATCTTTGGCAAAATGAATGATGCAGCCCACTCACAAAGCCGTTGCCTAAAGAACAAAACCCAGAAGAACTAACAATTCATCAAGTTAATGGTGAAGAGCATGAAGACGATGATACCCAAGATGATGATGACATCATTTCCTTTTCGTCAGCATAGGTCAAGTATAGGGGAGTAGTAAATGCTTGCATCCAAGCTATTTGGTTGCAAGGCATTATTTTAGAGTTTAAGATTGGTAGTACTTTGTCCACAATCATATTTGGTGACAATCAAAGTAATATTAAGATCTCCATAGATCCAATTACCAGGAAGAGCAGCAAGCACATAGAGATTCACATGCACTACATCAGGGAACTTGTGCATGACAGGGCGATAGTTCTGCAATACTTCCCTACAAATGAGCAGATTGCAGATATATTCTCCAAGAGATTTTCAAGGAAAAAATTCACTTACCTCCGTTCACTGTTGGGGGTGATTTCATCAGGGTGATCAGATGTTTTTCTTCAGTGTTCAACTTGAGGGGATGGTTTTGTTCCTATTGGGTTTTCCCTCTTTCCTCATATTTATTTTGAGCATTGTTAGAGTTACATATTTTGTACATGGTGAACTATGTCCATTGTTGGTGGGGCCCTAGCATTTCATGAATTTTATTTTTACTCCTCTTGAGTATAGATTAAGGGGGGGTGTGGGAGTATTTACCCAACATGCACACTTATTTGGTCAATTTTGTCCCATTTATTGACTATAATAAGTATAATTGACTTACTTGGCATAAGCATGAGCACACCCACTCCCTCCTTCAGTCAAGGAGGCCAACTAAGCCTTCTTCTTTATTTGGGGAGGATAACTAAGCTTCCTCCTTCAATTAGGGAGAAATTATGGGGTGATATGAGTGTCATAAATGCACCTAATTGCTAACTGATTGTTGTTTCACCTAAAAATTAGTTAAGATGGATTGTAAAGGAACCTCCATTCATTATTTATTTTTATTTTTGGCCAATATTAATGGATTGGAGACAACTAGGGCGCCTCCAACCACTTCTAATGACAACTGGAACTTTGGTTAACTCCATAGGAGCTACTTGGAGTTAGGGATGCACTACCACCTTGAGTTTGACATGCAGTGACATGTGTTCAGTCACATTCAGTTAGATTCAGTCATCTATTGCACTCTGATTTAGTTAGGACTGGGTGTGACATTAAGTTATTAATCATTTTAGTGGATAACTAAGTGTGCCGAGTGTGTTGACATTTAGTTAATCTACACTCATCCATGTAATTCAAATGACCTCCTTGAGTATTCAAATTAGCTTGGAATACATGCATTGTGCATGAGACTGTATTGTATTATTCACTCCATTATTGATTATATAGAAATGCAACCTCCTATTGCAACACTGGTGCATCATTTTCATGTGTAATTTTTCAATTGAATCACTTGTGAGTTTATAATTCGTCCAATATTGTTGTCACAGAATTAATAACAATTGATTTAGCCAATACACAATGGGCCGCATTACAATCCTAGGAACAATTTTAACAATGTGATTACTTCATTCAATATTCTTCAATGTTCTTATGCCTAAATTTCTTCAAACATTGCCATACTCATATATTTAATTAAAGCTAAAAAATATTGGCATTTACCGGCTTCATAT
Source organism: Pseudotsuga menziesii (assembly GCA_001517045.1). Taxonomy (NCBI): domain Eukaryota; kingdom Viridiplantae; phylum Streptophyta; class Pinopsida; order Pinales; family Pinaceae; genus Pseudotsuga; species Pseudotsuga menziesii. The sequence continues at coordinate 213,493 of LPNX011153435.1, read as the reverse complement.
TTTTTTATCAAAATATTGTTTCATTTTTTGAGAACAATGATGAAGGATAGTGCGTTTAGGAACCTTAACTTCCATGGATGTCAATTCTCTCTCATCCACTTGTATGCATTTAAGAGTTCTCTTTTTCATTGATGCAAGATATTTTTTTGTTTGAAATGATGGAGTGGCATTTACATCCATTACAAGCTGACAAATTTGATTAGGAGATTGAACCACCTTGCATGGGTGTTGTGGAGCCACATTTGCATCGTCAGGAACATAATTATTGAACTCTTCACAAAATTGTCCCCTTAATAATACACCGATATTTTCATCTTCCCCATAACCAGCTTCCCTTAATGTTGCATTTTCCTCCTCAACCTCTACATCAGGTATATGTCTTTTTCCTTGAGATGTTGAGGCGCAAGTATTTGATGCAAAGTGTGGCCTTCCATCCATTGAGCTCGATACTGAAATGTGGGTTGTTGGAGAATGTATGGTATTGTCCACAATCAAATTTCTCTTCTTTAAATATTGCTTTGGGGCATCAAACATTGTATTTTCTATTGAATTGTTCTGCTTCATATGTTGAGTAGGAATGGGAAGTATTTTCTCATTGATTGAATGTCGACGATTTCTTGATTCTTCCCTCTCTTTTTTTCCAGCTTCTCTCAATGTAAGAACCTTCCTTGTTGATTTATAGCCTCTATTACATACATTCCCCATCAAAATCCACCCAAACATGTACAATATGTCTGGATTTGTGTAATAAATGATGAAATGACAAGTTGAACAATTCTTTGCACATAGGTTCATAGGAGTTTTGTCTTTTTCTACAGTAAAACTAGCCCATGACCTGCAACCCAACATTTCTTATAAAACAAATATTGCATATGTGATATAACACATGTTTGTTTTAACGGATATGCGTTATATCGCATATATGTTATGCATACAATGGTTTACACCTAACAATCGCTATGTAAAATGTGATTATCATATCGCATATGTGATATAACGCATATGCGATATCACACACATGAGATATATCGCATATGCAATGTAGTGCATATGACATAATAGAAATTAACATTACATTGATTAAGTTAAATGAGGGGGGGAATCAAACGAGGGAGAGAAAGGTGTAAAGGGAATGATGGGAGGGAAGGATGGGTAGGGGAGAGATATGGGGGGGATGAAGGTAGGAGAAATGTAAGGGGAATGCAGGGATGTGTAAGGAAGATATATGAAAGAGGGAATGAAGGGAGGATAAATATAAGTGGGAGGGAGGGATGATTGGGTGCATGCAAGATATAAGATAACAGATAGAGGAAAGATATGTCATAATGGATGGAGGGAAAAATGGTGGGGGGGTTAAGCAATGAGAGGGAGGGGAGGGATGGATGGAGTCTTGGTATAGAGAGAGGCATAGAGTGAGTGAGTGAGAAAGACAAATAGGGTGGTGTTTNGCAAGCGAGTGAGAGAGAGAGAGAGAGAGAGAGAGAGAGAGAGAGAGAGAGAGAGAGAGAGAGAGGGAGAGGGAGAGATAATGATGCATGGAGGGATTATTAGAGAGTGAGAGAGTGGCTCTAATAATACTAAGATAGGATGGAGTTATGGAGATGAAGGATGGTCAAATATGGTTACACCAAGGGATATATATGAGTGCTACTGTGTGTGTGTGTGTGATTTTTTGCATGTTAGAGAGAGAGACAGATGGATAGTAATGAATGGAGACAAAGATGGAGAGATGAAAGCTTGAACCACTAGATTTATTTAACATGCAAGAGAGAGGGACACATGGTTAGTGGGGGAATGAGGAGAGAGAGAGGGTTGATGGATGGTTTTAGAGGGAGAGGCATGGTGAAGGAGACAAATATCGATGGTTAGATACAGAGAGAAAGAAAGGGAAGGAATTTTGAGGGAGAGAGAAGGGGATGGAGAGAGATGGTAGGGGAAGAAAGTGAGGGAGGGAGTGAGTGAGAGGATGGAACACATAGAGGTATAAGGAGAGGGGGGGAGGTACGGGGTAATACATATAGGGTTTTAGCAAGAGGGAGGGGTAACAAAGGAAGGGTTTGAGAGGGAGGGAAGGGGGAGAGAGAGAGTGTTGATGGAGAGTTATAGAGTCACATGCAGGATGAAGGAGAGAAATATCGATGGTTATATAGAGAGTGATGGAGATAGGGTGTGTGGATGTGTTTGAGAGAGACAAAGGAAGAATATTGGTTATATAGGGAGAGGGGGTGTGGTGTTCGAAGACCAAGAGGTTTGTGGGTTTGTTTGCGAGGGGAGTGGTGAGATAAGGAAGGATGGGGGATATAGCTAGAGAGGGGGAGATAGCAAGAGAGGGAGGGAAAAAGGTGAGAGAGACAGTTGAGGGATGGTTATAGATGCATAGGGATAGTGAAGGAGAGAAATAAGGGTGGTTAGATAGAGGGGTATGGAGAGAGGGTGTGTGGATGTGTGTGACAGAGATAAAGGGGGGAAGGTTGGTTATAGAGGGAGAGAGGGTGTAGTTTTTCAAGAAAAATAGGTGTGTATGTTTTTTCGAGGGGGGATTGGTGAGATAAGCAAGGAGGGGAAATTTAGATAGAGAGGGTGAGAGGGGAAGAGAGAGAAGGAATTATCAGGGAGAGAGAAAGGGGTGGAGAGAGGAGGTAGGGGTAGAAAGTGAGGTATGGATTGAGTGAGATGATGGAACACATGGAGGTAGAAGGATAGGGAGGGAGGGGAGAAGAAAGAAGGGAGATAGAGGGAATGGGGAGAGAGAGAGAGGGTTGAGGGATGGTTGTAGAGGTAGAGGGATGGTGAAGGAGATAAATAGCGATGGAGAGAGGGTTTGCGGATGTGCATTAGATATACAAAGTAGGGATGGTTGGTTATAGAGAAAGAAAGTGTATGGTGTTCCAAGACCAATGTATATGTAAATTTTTTTTTTAAATTAACATAGTGAAATGCATATGCGATATAACACATAAGCATTATATCACATATACTTTTTATATCACATGTGTGTTATAAAGCATAAGCATTTTATTTAGCATATGTGTTTTGTAAAATTTAAAATTTTGGTGGGAACAAGGCTTGGAATGATGTTTTAAAATATCTTCGGACTATCGAACCTATTAGCTAGGACAAATAAACTAGGGCTTATATTGCCCGTATTTCAGAACTCTATGAATATGCTCAGTTTCGATGGCATTTTTTGCTATGAAAAACACAATTTTTTTATGAAAAGATAGAATATTATAGAATACGATATAACGATTCTGAATATGTCATTTTTTCCTAAATATGTATGTTTTATTTATTTATTATTATTTTCTAAATTACATACGTTAGGTTTTGAAAATAGATACATCGATTGTTTTTTATATCAATTTTGATTTCCTTCACCATTTCGCAAGAAAACTATATGGTGCACTAGGGGATATAGACCTCTACAATTATATATAGAAATCAATAATTTGATTAATTTTTTCCCGTAAAGTGTTGCATACGCATAGAACCTTTCCGTTTCAAGGTTTCCATACTTCAATAATTAATAATAAAAAATATAATTCATGAAATTTTTTGAATAAATAGTGTTTCACTAGTACCATATGCCATTTATATGTCAGCAAGATTTTATCCAAAAATGACATCATTTACCTCATATAGTTCTGCACTCGCACAAACATATATGTTAAGATGTGCTGAAAATTTGAAAACAAAATTTAAGGGAAACTAATTTTATAATGATTTACAAAAAAAGTTATATAGATAAAATTTATATATTATGAAATATTATTCAATTACCTAACATTTATCATTTTACTTCATCTTCAAATTGATTAGGGAAATACCTCTAATTGTCACCTAAAGTCATAGGTTCCATGTTTTTCAGTATTATGTGGAATCTATAGTGCCTCTAAAGAAATACATGATTGTGCATCAACCCTCTAGTCTATGTTGTTTCTTCTCTAAATAAGAACATCTGTAAAGGTATAAATCACATGAACTTTTAATTCTCAAAAGAGTATGTATATAAAAAGCATGTCTTTTTCCCATTGTACTTCATGGTGTCATCTTTTTTATTCTAAGCGTTACCCAAAATACCTCATATATATCAAATATTTTTTAAGCTTTGAAATAAATGATCCAACCAGTAGTTGGAAGGTTGTCAAGATTCGGAAAAGTCTAGCACTTCAACTACTTCTCCTCCCTCGACAGGTCCATTTCGACAGATTCACATTGACAAGTTCTCCTTGACAAGTTCACCTCGACAGGTTTACCATGATGGTTGAACTTATGAACCATTATAACTTCTTTGTAACTGAACATAACGGCTAGTCACCTAATCATCTTAGCATCCTTTATAATAATGTACAATAATGTAATATAGAACAATTCTAAGTCCTCCATCTTTTATGGATAAGAAGTAATAAATTGGTTCGAGTTCTTGCATTTTTCTATCCATATACACTAAAACAAAACCCTATGATTAAGGTCTCTTTTAGCATGCTTTTTAGCATCCACTATCACTTTTAGTGTATTTTTCATCATTTTTTTGACAAAGTGGATGTTATTCCATGGAATGGCATTATTTGCATCTCTTTTCAAAATTTGATGCTATTTTGGATGCTAATTAGCATCCCAATCAGTGTCCTTATTATCGTCTCAATTAGAGTCCTAATTAGCATCCCAATCAACATTCCAATTAGCATCCCAATTAGAATCCCTCTTTAAATGTTGGTGCTATTTTGGATGATAATTATCATCCCAATTAATGTCTCAATTAGAGTCCCAATTAGCATCCTAATTAGAATCCCAATTAGCGTCCCAATTAACATCCCAATTTGCATCTAAATCATCATCCCTTTTAAAAAGTTGCCTCTATTTAGGATGATAACTAGCATCCCAATCAACATCCTAATTAGCGTCTAAATTAGCATCCCAATTATCGTCCACAAAACCATCCCATATAATGCCAAGAATAGCCTAAAAACTCGTCCTGAATATCATAGCACCATATATTAATCTAGGGTTAGCGACATAAATTGAGCCATGAATTTCAGTAGGAAAAACATTCAACATAGCATCAAGTATAGAGTCTGTCATTGCACCTAGAAAACATCCAACATAGCACCAGGTATAGATCCATTTATAGCGCCTGGAATAATTCATGAAATTTCGAAAGGAATTGCGCTAGGAATTGCACTAGGTTTCGAAAAACATCTGACATAACGTCAGATATATTGATGTCAATGTCAATGATCATGATTCATATGATATTACTTTTAGACCTTGATTTATCATAGTGGCACCTAAATTATTGTAATCATGGCACTTTTGGATATTGATTAATCCTAATGATGGGTAAATGACCTTAATGTCACATAAATTGCTCTAATGGAATTTGAGTGTCCCTGACAACATTTGATAGACCCTAATGGATTATGATTGGACCTAAAAACATGATGATGATGCATTACAATAATTATTATGGAGCGTATGGATATGATTTGATAAGTATAATACTATATCATCCATTCTTCTGAGGTATTATGGCTCATTTCTCGTTATTATTGCACTTATATTGATGATGGCATTGACGATGACTACGAAAATGACAATGATGCTAATTTATTGTATGATAATGATGGCGATGTCGATGTGGATGTCAACGATGACTAAACATGTGGTATCACTTTTAAATCCTAATTGATTTTAATGGAACCTGAATGTTTGTAACGACATCTAAACAACCCTATTATCATTGAACTTATTAGAGGAAATTTGGGGTCTAAAATGGGCCTTATAAGAAAACGTGCCAAAATAAGTTTTTGTGAGTTGGAATTCAAGAACCAATAGAATTTCAATAAAATAATTCAACCATAATGGTTGAATTGACATATTTGTCGTTAAAAAAAACTACTTTTTTTTGTTTGTATTTTTGACACATCTCATTGTGTTTTTACTCAAATTTCGATTGGGAGAGATCATTGGATGTGGAATTTGATTATGCATCCAACGAGTACCCAAACTACATACTTTTAATGGACCCCTCTACCCCAAAAACAAGAAATACCTGAAAAAAACATGATGATGACATCATCATCACGTTTTTTCAGGTATTTCTTGTTTTTGGGGTAGAGGGGTCCGTAAAAAGTATGCAGTGTGGGTACTTGTTGGATGTTGAATCAAATTCTGCATCCAACGAGCTCTCCCGATCGAAATTTGAGTAAAAACACAGGGAGATATGTCGAAAATACGAACACAAAAGGTAGTTTTTTTCTTTCTTCCTCCAAAATTAATCAATATTATTTTATTATTTTATTATTTTCCTTAGGAGGCCCATTTTAGACCCCAAAATTCCTCTAATATGATAGTTGTAACGACATATCAATAACCTTAATAATTACATGACATGAATCCTAATGTCGATGAGTGATTAAAAACACTAATGGCATATGCGTGACCATACTAACAATGATGATGATGATTTTGTTGATGATGTACTTGATGATGATGATGATGATGATAATGAGAATGATGATCAAGATGATGTTGATGTACCATATGGAATTGATGATGATGATGATGATGACAACTTCGATGTCCACAATGATGATACATGCGATAATACTTATGTATACTGCAAAACTTGATATATTTGAGTTAATAACAAGTAATAGAGGTTTTGAGTTGTTGACCATAAAAATATTGTTATCCATTGGGTTTTACATTGATTGATATGTCCATTGGGTTTAGTATTCCCCCCACCCCACCTACACCCCCCTTATAGAAAGGTAGTACAATACCACCTATCACGGTGCTACCAAAATGTCACCCTACATGGTTGTTTTGGATAACCCCCCCATCCATAACCTCATTTTTACCAAGAACATCCAAGGAAAAAGAAGTGGATATCAATATTAACAAAAAATATAACTTTTTTGTACTCTTAAGGACATTTTAGTCTTGGATTAAAATGGAATGAAGCGAAAAGCATTTCAATAATTCCCTTAGTGTTACTTTGAAGAAGTGGTTTAAATGTTTTTACATCTTTGGCCTTATAAATAGACATATCTCAAGGAAAAAAACAATTAGTTATTCAAGTTTTATGGCAATGGTGGGATTTTCGTTAAAGATTCAGAATAATTGGTTCAATTTTGGATGATTCTTTTGAGGTTTGTCAAATTTATATTAAAGTTTAAAGTAGTTTTGTTTGTTATGTGAAATTCCCTTTAACTGAAATATTTGAGTATTTAGCTGATTTCAGAGAATCCAGAGTTCCAATGTCATGTTGTCGACGTTTTGAATCCATATCGGGATCCATATTTGAGTATTATTTTTCATTTTACCTACAGCAAATCCAGGCGACGGACTTTAATAGACTTTATCGGATATCTTTGTTTTGCGCTATGGAAAAGTTCAAGTCACAGGATGTAGGAGTGTCTTCGGTTGTAGAGGAAACTCCAACATCTCCACATTTTGAGGACAAAAATCTGTTGACGAATTGCAAAAAAATCCCATGTGGATAAGGTGGGGTGGTAGTGAGGCCACATAATATTTGCTAGGTTTACATGGTGGTTAAATATCCCATGCATTTTCCATGTGTATAAGTGGTAAATTTTATGGAATGATCCCCAAGGATTATTCTTAGTTTTATCAACCATGAAATTTCCACCAAATCACAGTTAGTAGGAAACAATCTTTTATGAAGTACATGTGTGATGATTTGGAGCCTCACACATTTCCTAAAACCCTAATGATAAATTTTATGGCCTAATAAGTACCCTATATTTCATCCTTAAACCATGGTCTAAGAGGGGACACAAAATATGAGATATAATGGACAAACCAAAACCTAAGAAAAACACACAAATATTTTCATATATATATAATAAAATAAAAATAATGAAAAAAATGGAATCACAAAGCAAAAATTCAAAACACATATCTCTTGTGCACTTCCAATTAGATGCACTTCCTTCCATCAGGGACATGCATATACCCATTGCTTAGGCACGTGCGTTCAAAAACATGTTTGAATATAGGGGATATAAAATCCCAATGGAGCCTCGGAGATGGGATTCCTCATGTATGTTGTTGTTGCTCTTAGCTTAGTAGGATTTTGAACTTGTCAAATCAACCTAATTCCAATTCGAAATCTAAGGTTAGTCGAGAACCACTTTCCAGACGTCATTATGAAACTATAGTTCATAACATCTTTCCAAACTTGTTGTTTGGATGCCTCCTCATAACTATAGTATTTTGAGTCAATGACATGGCTTATCTTAGATATCGAACCAGAGCAACCTTGAATCCTCACAATAGGCTTCTTAAATAAATCCACAAGGTAGAGAATAGTAAAAAGACAAAACATTGCAAATAGTTGGACTAACATAAGATTGAAAATATTTGGACTAATGGTGGCATTGAAGATGAATTTGTTAGATCTTGCACTAGAGTTCCAAACTCCTCTACTTTACTTTACATCAAAAGTGAACAATAATATGCCTTATTAGGTTCCTTGAAGCTCTAAAGACTAACATGTCTGGATTCTTCATCAATCACATTCTATCAAGGAATTGTTCTTCTATATAACACGAGATAGTTTGTTCTTAGTCCAATAATTTTAATCAACTAATCCTACATTTCGATCATAGGGTGTGAATCTTCAATCTCTATGTCTTCAACTCTTGCATGACCACCACTAGCATCAAGACCATCATGGAACATCAAAGATAAAATAACCAATTTGTGTCTTCACCAAGGAACCACATCGAGCTCAATACTCATCAATCTAATTTCTCCATGATCATACCCTATCTTTATATCCCATAATATTAAGGCTCCAATAGCATAGAAGGTGTTAGCTCCATATGCATGTCACCTACTCGGGTACAAATCCCTATCCTACACCAAGGGCCGTCATAATTATCATTTTCCTTACTTGTGGTGACATTGACTAGGCTTCTACCATTTCCCCAAGCTTGTTATACCTTATGGCCCTTTCACCCTTTTACCTAAATTTGAATATTGTGCACCTTGTCAAAAATACTACACCATTTTAGTACGATGATACAATACTACAAGAGCACAAGATTATCTATATCTCAACATCATTTACTCAAACAATGGCATAGTATATAGAAAAAAATTATTAAATTTTCATTATCTACCTAATTTTATAAAACTTATTCCTATTTAGACTCAACCTACTAACTTGGATATAGACGTTATTCTTTTATTAATAATTGAAATACAATGTTCCATCATGTAGTAGTCCAACCATTCCTTAAATAGCCATAATTCAAAGCTCAGTTTTTTGTCTTATAATTATTATTGTCCATAACTTTAGGAATCTTGAAACACTTTCGTTTATGGTACTCCTATAGTGATCAAATTTGACTAAAGAGGACGACAATTATGTTTTTATCAATATTGACTTTTTTTTTGCTAAACATGGACAATAGGTCATTATGAGTGATGTTATCTCCAAGTTTATAGGAATGTATCAGTTTTTCAGTAAGAAAAATCAAGGGTTTTTAAAAATTTTGAAATGTTTGGTACTTTTTTTCATAGTCCACATTATGATTTCTTTAGGAATCAACACAATGATCTAAAAATATAAAAATGGCATGTTAACATATGCCCCCTTATGTGCACTAGCAAAAGACAGAATCATAAATCCAAATACATTACTATTTTTTATGTATCAATAGTAATATCTAAAAATCTAACAAAGAAGTATTTCACCTAGTGAGAAAAGAATGAAACCTCCTACAAACATGACCATATGAGTAATAAAAAAAAGTGAAAATAGATTCATAGCATCATGTTAATGAATGATGTGAAAATACAATTTAGATTATGGAAACAATGATAAGGTTTATCATTACAAATTACAAAAAATAAAAAAGTGACACCATAACAAAATACAAAAATGAATAAAACATAAAAATACCATAAAAATAAAACAATAAAAAAACCTTCTATTTGAACTGCAGATCTTAATCGTTTGATGCCTTTGAGTTGAACGAGGTCAAAAAATAATGATAAGGTTTATCATTAGAAATTACAAAAACTAAAAAACAATACGATAACAAAAACAAAAACAAATAAAACATTAAAAAAAAATTAAAATAAAACAATAAAAAACCCCTCTACTTAAAACGTAGACCTCAACCGAAACAACACGATAAAAAAATACGAAAACAAATAAAACATAAAAAAACCATAAAAATAAAATAATAATAAAAATCCTCTATTTGAATCGTAGACCCTAATTGGTTGATGCCTTTGAACTCAAAGAGGCCATTTGGTCCCTCGACCTCATTTATGTGGTTGGACACAAGCTTATTTGCAACCCAATTCAATGTACCAACAAAATATCTTGAAACGACCCGAATGACTCATCCTACCTGATAGGGTATTGCCACTCAAAGTTACCAAATAAGGGTTATGTACCTGTTATCAACCCAAATGGCACTTCTCCGTCTGAGTGCCAACACTTCATATGTCGGTGCAAAAAAGGGCATTTATGGATTGAAGGTTGCCTAAAACACTATAGATGGGCATGGCATGAGATGCATTCACTATCCACCTAGCTTGCCATTTTTACCTTTTTACATGTTGATTGATGTACGCAACTCTTTCCATAGCAACTCACGTACATACGTGACTATCTCCACAGCATATCACGTACTGTACGCAGGTATTGTCATTACAACCTGCGTACAGATCTATATGCAGGTTTCCCTTATAGAAACTCGCATGTCATATGCGGGTTTCCAGTATCAATACTCGTGTACGCCTCCATTCGAAATTAAAAATAATAAACACGATTAATGGAGATTTGTTAAGCCTTAAACATTAACTATCTTAACTGTCTCAACCTCCTCAACCTTCAAAATTGCTCTATTTTCCTAAGTATAAATAGAGGCCTTGGTGAGGGCATTAATAAATCATACTTGGAGAGCAAAGGTTATGCTGGTGGTATATCTTCAGAGGTCTTTGGAGCAGCAGAACTCAGAATCCTTTGGTTGCAGAGGAGACCTTGTTTCAGGAGTTGGGTTGTACACTTATCTCACTCACTATTGTTAATAAAGAGAATCCTTATTCCAAATGCATGTTGAATATCTTTCATGTATCATGGTTTGATGAATATTTATGATTAAGCACTCTATATTTTGTTTATCTAACTTGTTATATGTAAATATATAAGATTGTATTTGGAGGATTTTCTCTTTGCAGGTGAAGGAGGTGCATCCCTAAAATCTTTGGAGAGGAGCAGAGCGGGAGAAGACAAAGCTTGGATCAACTGTCATTAATCGGGTGAGTCCATTATATCTTCCTATTTCCTTTGTGTACTTTAAAGCTGATTGTCTACAAGTTTTAAGAGTACGTTGGTAACCCTAGACCCTCGGTTATGAGGGTGTTTATTCTGAACAACGGAACTGGCAACTCCACTGGGGATCCTAGACTGCTGTGGGTTATTTCTGTTTACCGTTGCCCAGTCTTTGCCTTGAGTTTGTGTGTGTGCTATTTCTGTCTTGGTTCATGCTTAGGGTAGTGTTTGAAGACCTTGAAAAATTTTCTTTTATTAGAAAATTTTGTACCTGTACACAGGTTTCTCTTGCATACAGTCGTATACAGAGGCCTGCATACGTGGGTTTCTCTCTAGGAAAGTCACGTATAGTATGCGGTTTTCCCTCATACACAGTCGCGTATAAGCCTTAGCATTTGAATTTTTGGGTTAGGGTTTTCTTGCCCCTATCCCTTTATAAATTTTGTTTTCTGGTTGGTCTTCCTTATGAGCATTACACTGCCAGTTTGATTACCTTGTTGGCCACACCTTGTGCTTTCTTGTAAAGCACTTGAGTTCTTTTTGTTTGGATTGTCTTCTGTTAGCAGCTTGAAGTGGATTTTCCTGTTTGGGTTATAGGTTCAAGTGTTGGTTGTCCGAATCAGTGATGAGGGTTCTAGACACTGTATTTCCCATTCTATCTTCGGATAGTGATTGGTTTGTCACTTTCCTTTCTATGATCTCGGTGATTTCTTGTCATTGTGCCAACCCAAGTTAGGGTTCCAAGTCTTCCTTAGTTGGTTGACCCTTGGTCTTATTAATTTGTTTTACTTCACTTTGCTTACTTTATAAAGTTAGTTTATCCAAGCATGCTCAAGTTTTTGTGCATTTATGTGCATAGTAGTCTTTGAGCATTTTAAAAAGTGAAAAGAAAACATTTAGAAACTTTTGCATTTGATTTGCATAGAGTAGTTTCGTTTTCAGTTTTTAAATATAATCTCAAAAATTACAAAAAATATAGTCTTAGTTTTTGTTTGCATTTATAAAAGAAAAAGAAAACACATGTTTGATTTATATGCATGTAGATTAGTTTATTACTCTAGATTGCATGGCATATCATTTTTTTTGAAGAAATAAAAAGAATTCATTCTTTTGTGGCTTTTGAGTTTCTACTTGGAAAAGAAAGAGAATAGTTTGTTTTTTGCATTTTATTTCTCTTTGCTTAGTTATTTTGTTTCAAATTTGAGTCAAAACACCACATAAGTTTCACGCCATTTACCCTTTAACTAAAAACAACCCTTAAAATAAACGATATAATTTAAAAATTAGTAGTAAGTTTTATTTTATAGGGTCATACACCAACTAGCTCAGGCTAGAGTTGTGGACTAGGGATTTTTAACTCTCCACAAGTATTTGAATCTCAGACGTAGTTGGCCAATCACTAGGTAATCCATTTTCTATGTTGATTGTATCTGGGAAGCTCCTCTCAATTAGGAGTTAAGTACGAGGCCGCGTGGAGGCTTGGACTAAGGAGATAAGCCTCCAATTCCTTATCAAAATGTAAACCAGGGTTTTTACGCATCTAGGGATTCTATCCTAGACAGAGTTTCAGGCTCAGCTACCCTACCCATATGTACGAACTTGGCTTGCGACTCTCCCCCCAGACTGTCAATATAGTTAAGGTATCCTTTAGTCTCTTTGACATCTAGGGTTCATACACAGGTACACCAAAAGGCTATTTCTGGTTGACCTTGGACGGGCTTGGAAGGTAACCCCGGTAGAAGGTGTGGGAGGGTGGTGGGTGATTCGTCCGCTTATGCCTAAGAAAATCTACAGGGACACCAAGTAATTGTCTATCAGCTTTCTTTTGGAAAGCATATCTTATACCTGATTGTCTGTTTGGATTTAAGAATTTTTTAGTGAGTGCTGTGTGGCTTGTCTGTACTTAGTCTGCCTTCAGGTGTGTGCTTGGTACTTTTGGTTTCCTATTGACCTTAGACTTTGTCTTATTGTTTGGAACTATGTATAACACTCCTTTGAAAACCAACCAAGACATCCCTATGCTAGGAACGCCTTGTACTATTCCTCTCACAGGGAATGTTGGTGTTCCCTTAATGACCACCTTGAATCTACTTGGATTCACCCTAGGGCTATTGGTGTGGCTGTTTTCCATTCCAGTTGTCTTGAATGCTCCTGGTGCTTCTCAAGTAAGTTCTTTATATCAAGGGCATCAAAACATTACTTCCCCTTCACCTATAGTTGATTCTCCTCGTCCTTCTACCTCATGTGGTGAAAGTACTAATACTAGTAACCGACAGTCTAAAAGGAGTAAAAGAAAGAGGAATAGGAAGAAGGCACATAAGCAAGGGGGCACCCGTTCAACCTCTGTAGGCCATGTTGAACCTAGTATCTCAGCCTCTACAAGCCATGCTAGGTGTAGTCTCTCAGCCTCTTCAAGCCATGCTGGGGGTAGTCTCTCAGCCTCTGCATGCCATGCAGGGGGAAATTCGTCTGCCACTGCGAGTCATGTTGACATTATTGAAAAGACTACCCATTCAAAACACAAGCCCAAGTTTCCTTGTAATATTTGTAAGGGAGACCACCTTACTTATAAATACCCTTATATTGAAGAGGTAAGAAGAGTTTGGTTTCATGGTCATCCCATTTTTGAACAACCTATAGTTTTTCAACACCCTACTCAACCGTTTGTTGATCAAGCGGTCGAACCAATCTCAGAATTGGTCAATTCCACTCTTCTTCCAGAGAGTGATCCTGATGTGATTGAACCAATGTCATCTTTAGTCAATCCCACTCTCCCTATAGAGATTGACTTTGATGAAGCGGTTGAATCGATTTCAGTATCGATCAATCCCACTCTTCCTTTGGAGAGTGAAGTGTCTGCTAGTCACATTTTCTTCACTGCCAGTTCATAACTTACTGAACAAGGGGGCACTGAAATCGCTTCATATCAACCCCCACCAAGCTCTCAAATTGCTTCCTTTGATTGGGATAGCCTAGTTGAACCGCGCCTTCCTTCTGCTGCACCTTTCCAGATAAAGGTCAAAGTTGAATCATACAAGATGGCTCATTGTATTGTTGATGAAGGAGCCTCAGTTAGTACTTTGTCTTCTCGTGCTTGGAAAGGCATGAGATCTCCTAGCCTTGTGTTGACTGCTAGTCAGTTACTGGCATTTAATAGAAGAACTTGTATAGCCTTAGGAATTCTTGCTTAAACACCTATTACTTTGGGTGGGAAGACTGTCTTAGTTGACTTCATAGTGATAGAAGACCCCTTGGACTTCAATATGCTCCTTGGATGTGATTATGTCTATGCCATGCAAGCTATGGTGTCAACATTATTTCATGTGATGTACTTTAATCATGGCGAAGATATTGTCACCAGTGATCAGTTGGATTTTCTTGATCCATATCCTGACCCAACTAGAGACCAGGTCTTTCCTTTATTGATTCCTAGTGTTTCTATAGACACTACCCTGCCACAGGTGAGCTATGTGGCCTCATGTCCTTGCATTCAATTACTACTAAGAAGCAGCCTCTGTTTTCATGCCTACCTTCTCAGGACTTGGTCCCAGCAGTTGACCAGAAGTGTCATCCTATACAGACTGTGGGGCCTGATCTCCACTCTGTCTATCCATTTGAAAGTTTAGATATGTGTCCTATCTCATATGATCTCCTTCCTTCGGATGAAGTATTCCTAGAGTATTTGATACAGTCTAATCTTCTCTTGGATGTGGGTTCAGTTGTGACTAAGTCTAACCCTGATTTTCCTAGTAATCCTAACCTTTATTCTTATGTTGTTCTTGTTGAGTCTTTTGACTCTTCCTTTGAATAGCAAGTCAGTGATCTTGATGAGTTTGATTTTTCTTATGAATTTTTCAACTCCCGTGACACTGAGTTTTTTCTTGCAGACTCTATATCCCTTGCTGATTTTTTCTCTCCTTCTGAGGTTGATCTTACTGATTATAAAACCTCGAGCCTTGGTTCTATAGAATCTTCTTCGGTTGATTCTGCCTTGACTTTACCTTTTGTAGAAGATAGAAAAGTTGCATGTGTTTCTGCCAAAATGACCTGCATTAGATATTTTCTTCTGAATATGATTCTGATGTTGTTGTTTCTTGGAGACAGAATTTTTAGTTGGATTCACAACTATTTACTGGCCTCACCTTGTTGTTCAAGTTGTAACTGCATTTGCATGTATCTTGCTCGCACTTTTGATCCTGATGTCAACTTCCACACTTTTAGCTTGTTGTATAAGCCCTCATCGTTGTTCTCATCGTTGCTGAGCCTTGTATCATTTTTCCTTTGCAAATTGACACCTTTTACCCTGAGGAGACTTTCCCCGAGTGTCCTTATCTTGCTCACTTTCCTTACATTATGCATAGGTTTTTTCCTTGCGCTTGGAACTAGTTTTGCTTGCCCCTGACACTTGTCTCGTCGCATTTAGAGCATTCTTTCTGTTCTCCTTTGAGCTCGTTAAAAAGAGTAAGGAGGCCGCAAGTTGACTTTTTTGGACTCATTGAAACTTCACAGGAAAGATATGGAGTTTCTTTAGGCCCAAGTCTGAATCCTCAAAATAGATTTGACTGCCGAGTAAACTTGTCCATTCAGGATCGTTAAGAATATGTGAACAGGCATCCACATTGGAGGTAGGTTATCTATTTCTCGAACCATGTGGAATAGTACGAGAAAGGAACAGTCTCTTTTCTTTGGAATTGAGAAGAGTATTCTCAGGCATAGGTTTATCACTTTTCCAGACCTAAGGGACTAAACTTACAAAAAAGGAACTCCTGGTACGAGCTTAGTTTTCTCTTTTTCATGCTCTGGACCTAAACATGAAAAAGATTCCAAGTGTACTTTATGTCTTTGTCATGCTCGTTAAACACTAGAAAACAAAGCATCGATTTTATTGTTTTAAGCCCCATTTATCGTACTCAAATGGATCTTTCTAAGCAATCTTACTTTCCTTCACACTCGTAAAACTCAATCTATTTATGTTGTTCTTGAAAGAGCGTTAGGTAGGTGGTAATTTAACCTTTTTCGGACCTCCCTGACTAAGTACGAAAAAGGTTCACCTTTTCTTATACGAAAATTAAGAGAGTTCTTCTGTGGTATGTTTTATACTTTTCCGGCCTCAGGAGACTAAATTGGATGAAAAAGGACCCCCCTAGAGTCTTCTTTGGAGTTTTCAGACTCTCTAAATGTGAAAACACTGACTAAGCATGTACTAGTTTAGGCTCATTAAATTCACGAATCAGTGACACTATCAAGCAATATTCCCTCTTCTCTTAAGCTTGTTAAAAAATGAAGAGAGATCCGAGTTGACTTTCCTGGACTCGTTAAAATTCAACAAGGAAGGTAAGGAAGAAGTTTTCTCTTGTTTTCAGTTAGTGGCAGCATGTCATCCTTGAACATAGCACTCTCTATCTTTTCCGATACCCATGTCTCAGTGTTCACTTTCAGTTCAGCTATTACTTCGAGTTTATTACTCCTCCTCTTGTCCATTCTACCTGGGGAATCTGATCATGTCTCCTACATGACAGATAAGTCTAGTTGTTCTATCTATAAAGTTAAAAGCTGCCTTGGGTCATCTCTGTGTTGTGCTCACTGTTCAAGGACTTAACTCAATGTCTAATGTATATCCGGATCCCATCATTGTCATATCTGTTATCACTTGTGTCTCCCTTCCTTTACCCAGTTCCTAGTCACTCTTGTGATACATTGGAGGATCTATTGCCTTCCTTATCACAGTATGGTTCCGCTTCAGCACTTCCTGATGACGAAGACCTATAGTTTTGACGTTTGTACCTCTTGATTCACTTTCATCATTAGTGAATTCCTTTTCTTCAGTTGTCAATTATCACCTATTGATTGACAAACTATTGAATCCTCTCCATGTTCGACTTCAACCTACATTTATTCACATGGATTGGATTGTACTGGTTCTTTGGGATTGATTATGACGACCTTAGTTCCCTTACTATGGACTAAGTTGCATAAGATTATGTTCTACCTATGTACATAGCTTCCAGATCTTTAAAGACTCATCATGATTATAGATTGTGGCTTCGATCCACCTTTGTAATATACGTGGTCTTGTACCCGTATTATATGATGTAATCAAACATTTGTAAAGGAGCTAGTGTTCCAGTATATCAAACATAGCATCCTCAGATATGAATTTGTATATGACATTATTATGTATTTGTCTCAAGTACTACCTCTGCTCCATTGGATTTTTGAGTTCTCCAAAGATATAGATTATAATGTATTTCGGCCATCGCTTCCCTCTAACCTCACACATTAGGGGGCATCTATTATCAACGCAAATGACACTTCTCCGTTTGAGTTTCGACACTTCATATGTCGGTGCACAAAAGGACATTTATGGATTGAAGGTTGCCTAAAAAACTATAGATGGGCATGACATGAGACGCATTCACTATCCACCTAGCTTGCCATTTTTACCTTTTTACATGTTGATTGTTGTACGTGACTTTTTCCAAAACAACTTGTGTACATACGTGACTATCTCCATAGCATATCGTGTACTGTACGTGGGTATTGTCATTGCAACCTACATACAGATATGTATGCGCGTTTCCCTTCACGGGGACTTCACTTAGTGAACCTCTCACATAGCATGTGCGATCGTGGGATATTAAAGAATACGCTTAATTTCGAAAGATATTGACCCAAACTCTTTTTGTTGAAACCCCCTCCGAATACTTAAAACCTCCTCCCCACCCCTTTTTATACCTTAATCTTTATAAACCACCCTACCCACCCCGACCTTAAACCCCTCATCCCCCCAATACCTGCAATATATTGGTTCAATCTTTTATAATTTTAAAACCCACAATATGAACTAACATGATAGGATATTGGCCAACAAGTGAAGCTCCTTTGTTTTCCTTATAGCAACTCGCGTGTCATACGCGGGTTGCCAGTATCAATACTCACGTACACCTCCATTCAACATTAAAAATAATAAACATGATTAATGGAGATTTGTTAAACCTTAAACATTAACTATCTTAACTGTCTCAACCTCCTCAACCTTCGAAACTGCTCTAATTTCCTAAGTATAAATAGAGGCCTTGGTGAGGGTATTAATAAATCATACTTGGAGAGAAAAGTTATGGTTGTGGTATATCTTCAGAAGTCTTTGGAGCAACATAACTCAAAATCCTTTGGTTGCAGAGGAGTCCTTGTTTCAAGTGTTGGGTTGTACACTTATCTCATTCACTATTGTTAATAAAGAAAATACTTATTCCAAATGCATGTTGAATATCTTTCATGTATCATGGTTTCATGAATATTTATGATTAAGCACTCTATATTTTGTTTATATAACTTGTTATATATACATGTATAAGATTGTATTTAGAGGATTTTCTCTTTGCAGGTGAAGGAGGTGCATCCCTGAAAACTTTGGAGAGGAGCAAAGTGGGAGAAGACAAAGCTTGGATCAACCGTCGTTAATCGGTTGAGTCCATTATATATTCCTATTTCCTTTCTGTACTTTAAAGATGATTGTCTGTAAGTTTTAAGAGTATGTTGGTAACCCCACACTGTCAGTTATAGGGGTGTTTATTCGTGTACAATAGTACCTATTATACCCAATATGTCCCACTTCGAGTCAAGCAAGGAGCCCAGGATGCTTTCAAGACCCAATAATGCGTTACCTCACCCACTACTCTCAACACTCTTCAATCCGTATTCACTAAAGTATCATGAGTGCATCACCCAACGAGTTGATCCAGGACCAGCAGTTGGATACCTTCCATCCATCTATCCTATCCAGTGGTGGGGACTCAACAATAGAGGTTTTCTTAAGGAGGGAACAATTGTACAAGATTCACACCAATTTGAAAGTTTGAACTTCAAAGTTGGCTAGGGCCATTGGAGGGGAGAACTTACACTTCATATTCATCATTGGACTTTGAGGAGGGAGTACTCATTGCTAGGAGGGAATGATCTTAGAAGTTAGAGGGGGCATATCATCTAAGTCTAGATCATCTAAATCACGACCTTAGTTAAAGGATATCTAAACCATTAGAGAGATATTATGGCCAAGGGGGTGCATTCCACTGTGGTAAAGACACCCACAAAAATACTGATATACCACTACTATTTGTTCACAAATGGACTGAGAAAAAGAGCTGGGGGCATTCTCTTTCCCACAGTTTTCTAGATACAATAACAAGTGAAATTGAACTGTAATGAGAACTTTGTAGTTGAAAGAGGCATTGGGTATCAATACTAACCTAGATATCAGACCATACACCAAATCATATTGTTAATTCTAAGTTTTTAAAGGATGTCATAAAAGTCTAAAATTATTTATGCTATTTATTTGACATGTTGATGATTGGGTGCAATATATTATTCTTGGATGCCAAAATTTTGTGTGGATGAAAACTGTTTTACAAAAATATATAATCAGAGATACATTAAACCCATCAACCATAATTAATCAACAATATTTCTCTCCCTCTAAAGAAATGTGGGGTTCACATGAGTAATTGCAATTTTAAGTTTCCCTTTAAGATGCAAACCATGTACCATATTTTATCATTGTCTCTCTCTAACAGTTGATCCATAATCCATACCATGGTTCATTTAATCACGTTAATATTCAACTGTGACCTATGTAAATATAAAATTTTCGGGATGGTATAGATAGTGATACAATGAATATGTCTTGGATGCTACTGCCATTATAGAACCTCTATTCCAGGAAAGTCAACAATATTGATCCCCCCTGGAATAAATGTGAGGTTCAGTGGAGTATAAGCAGTGTATAACTTCATCATTATCCCTCAATATATTGATCCATAGTACATACCAAGATACATTTAATAATGTTAAACTTAAACTTGACCTTGGTTAAAGTTTAACACATTTTTTCTGGATTGCAGAGACAACGATGATAGGATCAATATGTCTTGGATGCTACTGCACTACAAATTCTCTATTACAGAAAAGTCAATAGTATTTATCACCCTTGGAAGAAATGTGCGGTTCACTTGGGAAATTGCAGTTTTAGAAGGTAGGACCTTGACTGGATAATATCCAAGCATAGTCCCAACAAGACTCAGATTTGGTCTTGCAGCACCTGCAGATCCAAATGGGCACAATAAATCTAGAATTAACTTTGAATAAATATTTTATTAATATTAACAGATCATTCATGAAGTTCTGAAATGTGAGACTCACTTTCATCAGTAAACTTTACAAAGGAAAAAAGGAGAACTGAGTTAGGATCACCACAGACACGACAATCGACAAACTGCAGTGGAAAGAATGTTTATACTTCAGAACTAGAGACCAGAATTTGATTACAGAATGATTTTTTTGTATTTTACTCCGTTGAAGAAATATTGGCTTTGTATGCAAAGAAACTAACCTGCCTACAATTGATAAACAAAGCTGCAAGTTTCTCTTCCGTCACCTTGATCAGTCCATCAAAGATAAAAAAAATGATGTTATCATTTTCTATAAAAAGAGAACTCCATATTCTTTACCAAAAAAGTGAAGCATTAAAGTATTGTTCAAATTTTCTTACATATCTATTAGGACAAAGGAAATGATGGCATTAAGCCTCTGTATATCTACTGGTTCCGCGACATATTTACAAACTGTAATCTTCCATTATTAACCAAGAAAAAACAACACTATATGCAGTGGTTCCATGTCATATTCATCTTAGGGAGAAACAAATTATATCCTATAACAGACTCCAATGACTGCACCTGCCAAGAAAATGCAACTGAGAGAGAAAGGAGTTCTTTAATGACTTGATCTTGACCACAACTTAAATTACAATATTCTTGCTCTTAAATCAACCTTTGCTTCTATGGGTTCTTTCCCATCCCGTGTTATGACTTTTATCTTCCTACTGAAAATAACATCCACACTTCTCGTGTATTTACCATCTGACCCTGATCATTATACTGGGAAATTAATTTTCCCCATTCAATTTCTCTATAACAGTGGAATTCATAGCTAACTCAGACAATAACCTGGACGAAAATAATCTACTCAAATAAATTTTACTTCCACATTCTGTAAAGATTGGCTGGTGACCATACCATGATCTGAAGTTATTTCCCCTTCCTTTGTTTATAGATAACAGTGTATTCAGACAATAGTTTGGAATAAAATCTTCATTGTTTTAAAGACTTCCTGGTACCACAGACTATGATCTAAGTTGAACTTTATTATCTGAGTTCGTTAACATTTTTCTTACTACACAAGGTATAGTTCCTAATCATGATATCTTTTAAGTTTTTGAAAAAATAAGTGCTACATCGATTTCTATATTTATGTAGATGACCTAATTACCCAAATTATGAACAAGGGTAAGCACATTTGTGTTTTCCTCCATTAAATAAGGTCTAATTTAATTTTTGATCCTATCACCCTTAATAAGTCCGATCTTAATTTTCCATCTCTAAAGTGTTTAAAAACTACATACCCTGCGTGATCATCCGCTGATACAGACGAGCAAAACCTACTAATCCCAATCCACGATGTAGTTTTATCGGTTTTGATTCCTAGATAATCAATCCATCTTATACATTTTTGTACAATTCATCACCTAAACAGTTCTTTGAATGTTGTCTTCTCTCTGAGCCCGACTTATTCTGCTGTTCAATCTTCATTTTCCTTGATTGCTATTGATATTTTTCTGGTGCAGATCAGTTAAGAAGGTCAGCATTCCAGTGAGAAATAAATTTGAACTTAGTAAACAAAGTGTCTCAGAAAAAATAAAATCGCGATCGTCGGGAAATATGGACATAGTCCACGAGTTTTACCCTAGTAAATTTATAGCGTGCATACAACCACTTAAACAGGGATTAAGGAAAGAAGTGAAAATTTATTTGTTTAAATTGAATGTCATAATCTCCTGTTAAAATATGGAAAAACAAGAATATTTTCATCCACACATTTGTAATAGTGCTCAGTTTCGTTTGTTTTTCTTTGACACACAACGCCCTAGTTTTCACTCAACATTATGAAAAGAATCCATCCTGAAGTTGAAAAACCTTACCCATCTATGTTTGTTAATATTATTGCTTCCATCGCTGCTGCTGCTGCTAGATATTCCGTGAGAAGAGAAGACAAAAGGCGATCCTAAATGCTATATTATACTAAATGCTTTGATATTGAAGATAATTCAGTTAAGGGAAATGAGGAATGTGTCAAAGTAGACACATTGATCCAAAAAGAAGCAGCAGTAACAGGAGGTAGTAAGAAACCTATCGTGTCTTTAGATTCATATCAATCCTTTTTCTTCAGAACTTGCTAAATGGGTAGAGGAGAAGTAGATGGATCCATGGTTTGAATATTCTTTCTCCTCTAAGCATATGGACAAATAGCAGATTGGAGATAAGGATGAAAGGAGTGCACATGCTAAAATGTCTACTGAATCATTGACTGATCCAAAAATAGAAGAACAAAAGCCTGACAAAGCCTGACTGTACTAGTGCTGCCTTCTCTAAAGAAGCAAGATGTTTCAAATTTAGTTTTAAGGCAAGTCAATTAATCAACACACCTCGTATCAAGGCTTATGTTGCACAAAAGGGTGCGGGATGAGAAATATGAATACAATTCAAAGGGCATCACGGTGAAGAAATATTGTGTGACCCGAACAAATAAAATAGCAAAGGCATTAAGAAATATCACGGGAAGTCTCGCTCAGAGAAGTTTAACCAAGGGAAATTAGCTAAGCAGTTGTCTGTTCCCAAGCATGAGCAAGGTTCCCCCATAAAATATGGCACTGAACCTTAATCAGAAAAGGTGATAGGTTCATCAAAATTTAAGGTGAAGATAAATGGTAATGCAACAATGAAATTGTATGATCTGTCACTATCTATAGAGTTTCATTTAGAAAAAGAAAACAAGCTTAGACAAGTGTAAGTCTTATATTAATTTAGTTGGATTTCAAATTACATTTTTCTTCCTTTTGTTGTTATATTTAGATGCCCAATTATTAATGTTCGTTCTTAGCATTTTGGATTATGTTATAGGTAGGATGTTGCAAAAGAAATAAAATTCAGAACTATGTCAAATGATTTTGACATTGCTACCCCATCTACATCTATGAAGCATATTATAGCAGCTGCACAAGAGAAGTAGGAACACGCATGTTCTGAAGCTCTACCACATTCAATTTCATTTGAAGAAACTGAGACTTCTATTCCGTTTATTTCCAGTCCTTCACCAATCCGAGGGAGTAGTTTAGATCATAGTTCACCAGCCCAAATTCACTTAGATGATGAGTAAACTGAGGATACAAAGGATTCCATTTCCCATATAGAATCAAGAATTCCCAGAGTTAATGTGTAGCAGTGGGGTCTTCCAAATACGATGGATCTCGAATCAAGTGAAGAAGGTAAAATAAGCTCAGAGCAAAAATCAGTTTGAGGGACACTAAGTGAGGATACAAAAACATCAATTTCCAGGGACACTTTTGAAGGAGTTCTAGAGACAATGTCAATGGCTAAGAAAAGTATTTCTAGAGCATTGTGTCATGCTATTGACTGCAAATTATAGCCTTCCTGGTGAGGTAAGCTTGATATATGTTATTTTTCAGTATGGTAAACAAGAAACTCATTTTATTTTTGCTTATTATCGTTTTTTTACTTTTGGAAAATTACTAATGAAAATTTTCAAGGATTAGAGTGGAGAATGAATATCTTGCATGTGGATAATTCTGCATTCATAGCGAGAAACCTATACATTGGGTATTTTTCCCTAAATTAACTTATTTGCCATTGTCTTTCTAGTTAGAACTTGAAACCTCTTACATATGGATGTGGATACTATATCAAAAGACAAAACTAGTGTCTTCAATAACATGCATAGTATCCGCTTCCCTTCTCTACTACCCAATGGTTTCTTGTTGTCCATGGGATTTACCTATCCTCCTTGGAATTGATTGTCTTGGACTGACTGAGCGCAACAAAATATAGAAAGGCTACATGATTACACTCACATTATAATATCTATAATGTGTTTTTTTTAAACCAACTCTAAAATATTAGGATCTAGGTGAAATGCTGCCACCTATTCTGCATGATGACTTGCATTGACTTAGAGGCCAAAGTAGGATTCCTCTAGATGATAGATCTTATTTTTCACAAAAGGTGAAAATTTATGGCCATGCATGAAAAAATTACCAAGAACAAGCACCCTCTGAATTACCTATCTTCCTATTGCATTGGCAAGCCCTAATCTTTTATTTCATGCTTGAATTTACCAAAAAAATGTATCCATATGCATCATATCGTAATTGCATTACAATTGGTTTCTATAGAGCTTCATGTATTGATTAGATGAGATAATGCTATTGTATGCATACTTTGATTTGGTATTGAATTTAATGGCATTCTATACCTTCCAATATGGATTATGAAGTTTATTAAGAAATGGATCATTAGAATCTCCTATCACATTAAAGGCATAGGATTTGGATTAAAAAAATTAATGTATGTGCCCATAAACAATATTTGAAGTTTGCTGCAACCAATTTTAAGAGGTTCTTGTATTATGGTGCATAATGTGGCTAAGAATGTGGACTTAAGCATCTTGTTTTGAGAAATCATGCCTGGGCCTTGTAGTGACGAATTGGTTAGTGATGAAGGTTCCTTCAATGTAACAACACTACATCATTTTATGTCTCAATTTGGCAATGAATTAAATTTGTTCGTAATATGAACTTATTGGAGTGTGTACTAGGATAATGGAAATGGGCCATACATAAAATATAGGCATCCTTGATGTCAACATGAGATCCCTTGTATCAATAGCATTTTACAGATTAGATATATATCCAAAATTTATTGTTTCAAGCTTAGAGTTGAGGTGTTTAGCGAGAGAATAAGATCATGGAACCATGTATAAAGTTTCGAGGGATTTCCCATGTAGTGATATTGGTTTTCTATGATGCCTCCTATAATGTTATAGCACTGATTCAGTTGGAGATCAGATCAGTTATGAATTTAGAAGTTTACTATTAAGAACTTGTTGTGGGCAGTAAGATGATCCTAGATGGCCATGTATTACAGACAATGATTGGTATTTTTCCTTTTTATTGACATGTTTGTATAGTTGGACTACATATGTCTATAGTAAATGTTTCACGCTTACCTTTGTAGTGTTATATAGAGAACATACCTAAGTTACCAAGATACGGATTCGCTAGATTTTTAAAAACCCAAGATACGAATATGGTAGGGAAATGACAAGTAGAAACAAATATAAAAGTATTTTTATAATAAATAAAAAAAATAGAATGGAGAAACAAAACTATTTACGAAACACAAGAGTAGAACTATAACTTATTGCCAAAAAGGCGAGTTCATGTACCATAAATAATAATTTGATAAGTTGTTCTATTGATAATTTTAAAAACCATTTCAGCATGAACTTGAAGCAGGTCATAATAGTGTTTTTCTAAGATACATCTACATGTCCCTATCAGCAGGGAACAAAGTGGTTTTGTTGAACGCTATGGAAAGACTACAGAACAGTGTGGGTGAAGTGAGAAAAAACATTTTACATAAAGATAGATCAGCCTTGGATTTCAAACCTTGACCATAAAGATATATCAAATACAAACATTTAAAGAAGACCTTGATATTCATATATCAGATTTCAAGAGCATATCTTGACATAAGGATAGATCATATCTTGACAAGGAATGTGGTTTACACTAGCCATTAGTTGTTTAGGGTTTTTTAATTTTTTCTTTAAGCAATAAATTTTTTGGGGGATCAATGGGTCATAGAAGCACTGGAAGTTGCAGGATAAATTTGAAAATTTTAGGAATTGTTTGATTTTTCACAAGATCCATTTGAAAAATTCAAGATTTTTATTTTTTATTTTTTCACACGATCCGTTTCATGGGACCACGATATGATTCCTTCTGTAGGGGATCCGTTCCAATGGTGGATTAACCTTGGATGCGTATAGGATCCATGGATTCCTGGCTCCTACACACTGTGGTGGTGGATCTCGTAAAACATGAACATACCTAGAAATCTTCGGGATAGTTTAAGAAGGGCAATTTTTCTTGAAACAGTGAATGACATGGGTCTGATTTATCATACAATCAAAGAGAGCACACTCTGAGCACTAGAAACTGTACCGTGTTCAAGAAAGAGAGGAAGGACTGAATTAACTCATGGATGACGTAGGAACATCTTTGGTTGGTTAATACAAATGTTATGCTGAAAATGGTCATTGAATGACGGTTTTGTTGCAGCTTCGATGCTTTGTGTTACTATGATTGCAATGATAAAATTCTTTGTCTCATGGTTGCCACCTATGTAACTGCATTTGATGAATTTCTTCCAAAACAATTGAAATCAGTTGAATGTGAAGGAAATTTTATTGCATAAATTGAATTTCAAAATGTTGGCAAATTTCAAATGTTAATTGTAATTTTAAGGAGAAAAAATTAGGTCAAATATTTTGTGAATTTGACATGTTTTTAAAAAAAATTGAAATTTAAACAATTGTATTTTATTTATTTATTTGGAATATGAGATTATAAAAAAATCATATTTCTTCTTTTCGAACTTAATTACGAATTTTATGAGACTTTTACACTGACCAATTTTTCCCGAATTTTGTTTTTGCTAATTTTGAAAAAGTTGACTAGTTTTCCACTAATTCAAATGCAAAATTAGAGAACTTCAACTAAAACATAGTCACATATGTTTGAATCCTAAAGAGTAGCATATTTTTATCAAGCCTTATATGTGTGGAGACTTTAGTTCCTCCACTAATGTTACGGATGATTTTCTTATCTCAGAGTGCTTTGTACAATGCAGATTCTATTATTACAATATTGTTATCCAATGGACAATTTTACATTTATTTAGCTTCTTATTGTGAACAATAGTTTCTTATTATGAACACAATCATTCACACCTAGTATGTTAGTGATTTAGTATGAATTTAATTAAATATAATTTTCTTCCCACATGAATAGTGCAAAATGAATCATTTAAATGTTGTCAATTTCATCCAAAAGTAGATAATGGCAAGAGGGTTTAGAACTTCCCTTAAAATTCACTTTTTTTTTGTGGGGGAGGGGCGGGGAGATTTAGAACCATCTCCAAAAGTCACTTTTTGGGGGTAGTTTTGATCTCTTCCAGAACCTCCCTTAAAATTCAAAACTTTTAGTGTCGGTTCTATTAGGGGTGGTTTTGTAAACACTGCCTCCAAAGCCAAAACCGCCCCCAAAAGTGACTTTTGGAGGTAGAAGGTAACTGCCCCTAAAAATCAAATTTGTTGTAGTGTGAAAACATAATCTATGTTTTTTCAAGGGTTGGAAGGTCCACTAACATTCTAGAATACAAACTAATATTCAAAAGGAGGGTATCTTTATCCGTCATTGTTGTCTCCTTAAGGCTATTCAATGTAGTGAAAGTTGGAATTTAACATCAAACACTCGTGAAAGAGAAGATATGTAGAAATGCATATTAATTGAGTTAACTAATACAATTTTCTAGCATCTTTTCATTGCGGTTTAATTACTTACTCTACACGACCATCCTTAACTACCAATACTAACTGTTATTCATTAAATTGATTGGTGAATAACACTCATGATATTTATTACACATTAATACATAATATTTCAGGGATCCTAATATAGTATTGAGCGTCACTTATTCTAGCACATCATCTTAACACGAAATACAAATTTTTTAACTCCCCTCAATATGAAGTCCATAGCAACTTACTCAGTAACTAAGAATAATTACAAAAGTTGAAGGGGATTCTTGTTCAGTCTTAAATAATGCAACACTTCTCTGGTTCTTAATATCTAAACAATACATTTTGTTGTATGATGTAGGTTGTGCTGGTAAATAAATGTATGCAATGTCATATCAACCAAGTTTTGCATTGGGACATCAAAGATAGTTTCTTGATTTTATTATTATTTTTTCTTCTCTTTCTTTCATTATGAGATATGATTATCGAAACAAGTGTTTGAACATGGCATTTTATGATTTAAATATGATATTATATGCCATATGATAATAGTGGGATTCTGAAGATTATGGATTTTTTCATGACAAGATCTTTCTGTAGTGACCAAAATGGAAACTTGACAAATAGAGTAACCACATTGTGATATAGGTAATTGAAATATGACCTATTTTATGATCACAGTCAATTTTTTCTATATTATGAATGTTTTTTTTTTACAATGCAAAATCTAGATGGAACTTCTTTAGATTGTTGATTTTATGTTCTAATGTTATGAGTATCCTCTTGGAACTTCCATTTTTGGCTTCTTTGTCTCTTTATGTTAGAAACAGTAAGCTCACTGCCATCAAGTATTTCTCTGACATGGAAGGTTTTCCTTTCATATTTAAATGGATGTTGTTCATAGTCCTTAGGCAGTTACACCCATTTCCAACATATGCATAATGACTATAGAGTATAGTCTTATTACCTATCATGATTGTAGTTTGTTAAGTATATCTGAGTCTATTCCTTCTCCCATTGTTTCACATCATGCCTAGTTTTCGAAAGAAAAAGATAAAAATAAAGCCTCATCCTATACTCTATGGCCCCATGAATATGCTTATATCTAATGTTGTTGGGGATCATGTAGATCTCCTAGTGAAAGCACTGCAACATCACCCTAGGAAGAGAATAAACATTATGAATTGGCATCACAATATATCCTAACCATTTTTCCTTATGGATATTCATTATCTTGATGGAAGAAGGAAATTTTATCATCCCATGGTGGATAGGATCCATGTGAAGCACCAACTATTGGGTTAATCATCCTCTTTTGATTCTCCTTATTGCTCCACTTATACAAGGGTCTAGGATGATCATGCTTATTTACTATATCCTTGGTATCCACGCTAAGATAATTGTTGTTGATAGGTCTCATATAGTGTTACACTTACGGTTTCTAGGGAGTAGTGATTTTTGAAATCCCATCAAGACGATCTCTTGAATTGTTTTCAAAATTCCTAGAAAAGGTTTATGGATTTCATAACCTGCTTGATTATATATTGTGAACTTATACAATCTATCATCATTTTATGACTAGTAGATACTCAAAGTTGTGTATTAATCCTTTTTAGCATTATAAAGGACTCTGTAAGTTAGGTTTCCAAATTATGAAAGGGTGCTAGCTTAATGGAAGAGCACCTACCTTACAAGTAGAAGGTCGATGGTTAGATTCTTCCATGCCCTAATGATATTATAATATCAATTAAAAACAACTAAATTAGTAATCAAAAAGTAAGATATAAGTGACCAAACAATGGGAGATACGTGACTAAACAAAATGATCAAAATTCATATATAAAACTACGAAAAACTATTAAATTAGTGACCATAAAATGAGAGATTTGAAACTAGGCATAAAAAACAATGCAACACGTGGTGCTAATGATGAATCCAAAAATGGCATTGATATGGGAGAAAAATAAGATGCAAAACTAGGAATCTAAAAGGATGCAACACGTGGCGCTAATGATGAAGCCAAACACGGTGTTGATATGGTAGAAAAATAAGACATTACTTTGGATGCAAAACATGGCGTTAAATGGGAAGCAAAATATGGTGCAAAAATAGAAGAAATATTTGGCATCATTTTGGTAGAAAAACACGATGCAAAAATTGGTGCAAATTTGGAAACAAAAATTGATCTATATTTGGAAGTAAAACATGGTGCAAAATGGGATGCTAAAGTGGTAGAAAAATTGGGTGCGATATCGAATGCTAATTTGGATGCTAACATGGTGGTATTAAGGATGCAAATATGATGTTAACATGGATGCCATTTAAGAAGCAAAAGAGGACACTCTCTAGGAAGCAAAATAGGACATTATTTAGGAAGAAAACCTCGATGTTGTTTAGGAAGAAAAGTTGGATGCTATTCTGGAAGAAAAAAAATAGAAGTTATTTTGGAAGTCATAAAGGATGCTATCTAGGAAGAAAAAAAAATTGAGACGCTTTATGTTTTGTCCATGATGCGTCCCAATTAGCATCTAGTTTGAACACTCAATGTAAAAAAAATTACACTAAAAAGGGACACTAAATAGGACACTAATTACAGGATTTGTTGTAGTGATATAATTTCTGTCGACCTGAGTGTATTCATGTTTGTTGTTCTTCTTATATGCTTCCTCAATAATAGATCTTGACTCATTCAGTCGATTGTTGTCCCTAGCGTGCACCTGGGAATGGCCTGGATCATTGGTATTAGAGCAAGATCTCGTCCATAGCTTAAGTTACATAAGGAATTCCATCGAATTTATGTAAATTATTCATGTTCAAACACACTCGCAAACTCAGTAACTCAAGAATACACTTCCTTCAAATTCAGAAAAGATGGTCGAAGAAGAAGGCAATAGACATGCAACTGACGAGACAAAGCAACTCATAGAAAAAGCACTGGCTCACCAGCGAACTAAAATGTTCACCCAGTTCAGTGAGATCCTCAAGCGAGTCCCTTCGAACTCCTGGGAAGTGACACCACTATAATAAAATTAGCCCCTTCAAAGTACAAATGAATCTAGACATACCGAACCTTGAAGGAAATATTGACATGAAATACATCAAGAATTGGGTACAATAACTCAAATATTACTTTGTGCTTAATAAACTCTCAGAAGCGGAAAATATCACCATTTCGTCCTTGAAGATGTCAACCTCTGTACACTACTGGTGGGTGAATCTATTGACAAATATGGAAAAAGAAGAATACCCCATCGACACATGGGTAAAAATTGTCAAATATGTTCGAAAAGAGTTCTACCTACCCAAGTATATTGAACAACAATATAAGAAGTGGCAATAGCTAAGGTACTAGAAGGACCATTCCATACAGAGTTACACTGAAGAATTTTATTGACTCATAGCTAGACTTGGCATCCAAGAAGAAGATAAATTACTTGTCTTGAAGTACGCCAGTAGTTTATTCCTGTACATTAAACAAGAGATGGATTTTGTGACTGTCATCATGCTTCCAAAATCATTTCATTATGCCAAAAGTATTGAAGCTAAATAGAAAGGAAAAATATGTTTTGCGAGCAAGCCAATAGGTCAAACATTCGACAAGAAGTCACCAGCTGACTCAAACAAGTTCAAGAATCCTTATCATCTGACTTTTCTAAATCCGGATCATTAAAAGAATAAATTTCAGAAAGACAAGAGGGATCACAACAAATAAAATCCTACCAAGAAATGGTGTGATTATCACAGTTCATCATGGCATGATACGTTAGAATGAAAAGCTTGGAAGACATTTTTGGAGAAATTTTCGACATCCGACTTGTCTGAGAAAACCCTGGTTGAATCTAATCGAGATGCATCAAGCCTCTTGGCTTTGACCTTAACCACTATGACAACCTCAATGATCGTCGATGCGGAGGGATGAGAGTGGCTATTCCATACAAGGATATGGTTTCAAAGAAATCCATTACATCTGATTATGGATAATGGTAGCTAGAAGAACTTCATTTCTGAATATCTTGTGAAGAAATTAGGTCCTGTCACCACCCCACATCCACAACATTACAATACTGGTTTGATGAAGGATGGGAAGGACCTAAGGATCACCCACCAATGCAAACTCACATACTTCATCAATCCTTTTTAATATGAAGTATTCTATGATGTGGCACCACATTTTGTAGTCGATGCTCTATTCGGTAGACCCTACCTATGCAATCAAAATGATACATATAAATCATAGCCTTAGAAGGTGATAGTCAAAATATTAAACCAATGGTATGGCATACAAGAGCGATAACCCACATCAATGGTTTCTATGATATCTACCAAACAAAGAAAGAAGCTTATCAATCATGCTTAAAATTTTGCATTAATCATGAGCTTCAACATTCCAGAAAGACTACAGTAATGAGATGACTCACCGACCAAGGAAGTTCTTAACAACAACAATAGATTGACAACATTATTGAGGAATACCAGAACATATTTCAAGCAGTAGACGAAGTACCTGTGCATTGTCAGGTAAAACACACTGTTACACTTGTTCCTAGTTCTTTGTTACCTAATTCATCTATTTACAAAAGATCCATTCTCTAAAATGAAGAGATTCATAGGAAAATACAATATTCAATCAACAAGGGTCATATCCTCCCCAGCTTCTCTCCTTGTGGAAGTCCAGTCGTCTTAGTTCCAAATAAATATGGGACTTGGCACATGTGCATCGAATGTTAGGTTCTCAACAAAATTTTAGTGAAGAACAAATACCTTATTCCATGGATTGATGAACTCATCGACAATCTGAAAGGTGCTAAGTTATTTATGAAACTCGACCTCAAGTCAGGATACAACCAAATTCCAATCGATTTCACCAATGTATGAAAAATGAATTTCGAAACCAAGGAAGGATTGTTTGAATGGTTAATCATGCCTTTCATCTTAACTAATGCATCTACAACCTTCATGAGATATATGGATGACCTTCTACGACCTTTCATCAATGAATGTGTCATTTACTATCTCGACGATATCTTGATTTTCAGTCGATTATGGGAAGAATATGCCAAATAGCTTCTACAAGTCTTCGACACTCTCCAACAAGACCGACTGTATCTAAACATGGATAAATGCTCATTTGCAATGAACAACATCAAATATTTGGGGTATGTAATTGACTCTGTAGGAATTCATGTCTACCCAAAAAAAGTATAGATCCTCAAATATTGGCTCATTCCTCAAAACATTCAAGAACTAAGAAGTTTTCTTGTTTTGGAAAATTTCTATCAATGATTCATACTTGGCTTAAGTCAGATTTCATGGCATTTGAATAATTTGACGAAAGGAAATGAGAGAATTGTCTTCAAGTGGACACCGACACAAAAACAAGCTTTTGAAAAAATAAAAAAACAAGATTTCTACTGCATGAGTACTTGTACTACCTGATTTGCATCAACCCTTTGAGATTGAGATAGATGCATTAGACTATGCCCTCAGCGTAGTGATCACTCAGTCCGGTCATCCAGTACTATTTCATTCTAAGAATTTTAGTGAAACTGCTAGAATGTACTCAACACATGAAAAAGAAATTTACACCATTGTGCAAGATATCAAGCAATGGAGACACTACATTCTTGGAAATGAAACGGTCATCCTCACTGACCATAAACCTTTGTAGTTTTCTATGACCCAGTTGAAACTATAGACAACCTGACAATTCAAGTGGATTAGTTACCTGCAACAATTTTAGTTGGAAATTAATTATCAGAATGGGAAATCCAATGCCATATCCGATTGTCTCAGCATACCACCCATTACTCTTGTCTATAGTGATGATTATGCAGGGTTATGACACCACTACTTGGCCACAATTTTATTCGGTAGACTGTGATTTCTTTACAATCTATTGACATGTTTATACCGACAAGTTGTCAACTACCACCTACTTCCTGAAAGACACCTTGTTATGCAAACTTGGATAACTTTGTCTACCGACCAGTGAGCACTAACATAAGCTCATTTTGGACATGCACTACAACAAGACTATAATACATTTTGGAGTCACAAAAGAAATTTTTATCCTCCAAAGGTATTTTTACTGGCATTCACTTAACTTTGACATACACAAGTATATTCGATCGTGCATGGTTTGTGCCATTGCTAAATGGTCGAATCGATGACAAGCACTGTACACACCCCTTCCAGTACCTATTCGACCATGGGAATATATTTCTATGGAATACTTGACAAGATATAGTACTACCAAACATTAGCATGATGCAATATTAGTAGTAGTCAACAAATTTTCCAAGATAGCTATATTCATACCATGCAAGAAGACTACGACAGCACAATAGAATGATCAGCTCTTCTTTGAACATGTGTGGAAACATTATGGCCTCCCAATGACCATTATTTTTGAGAGAGATTCTAGATTTGTTAGCAACTTTTGGAAAAATATCTGGCAACAGTTTGACATGAGAATTTCTTTGTCAACAACCTTCCATCCACAAAAAGACGAGCATACGAAAATTGTAAATCACTTAGTCGTACAATTGATTTGCATGCACAACTACAAGAATTCTCAAACATGATATGACAAGCTTCCATAAATACAACAAAACTATAGTAGTGATCAACACAACTCTATAGGAAAGAGTCCATCTGAGATCTATTACAGATTTCAACCCTCGGCGCCTATCAACTTAATTAGTTCCTCAACACAGTCGAACATCATCGACTTTGAAGGATGGGAAGTGGAGAAATCATTGAAGTTCCGAGATCAAATATATAACATCTAGAATCAAGCACATGAAATTTTGCAATGAATGAATGGAAAAGCTAAGGACCGACATGAGAAGCATCATATTTCTCATTCATTCCAAATTGGGGATCAGGTCTGGTTACATCTAAAGAAGAAA
Source organism: Pseudotsuga menziesii (assembly GCA_001517045.1). NCBI lineage: Eukaryota > Viridiplantae > Streptophyta > Pinopsida > Pinales > Pinaceae > Pseudotsuga > Pseudotsuga menziesii. The sequence goes on along the minus strand of LPNX011153435.1, from coordinate 178,768 downwards.
CACTTTACTGGTATCTACAAAAAGATGAAACCTATACGATATTATCCATACATTATCGTTAAACATATTGGAGAAAATTAGTTATAGCTCGACATTCCTGCATGCATTGGGCTGCATCTATTTTTCAATTTAGATCTACTTCGACCATGTCATGTAACATTATTGGAACAGAATGACTTGCAGACATCAAAACCTGAAGAAATCCATCTAGATGTTAAGGAACCTCTTCTTTGCAACACCATTGTGGAACAATGCATATGCCTTACATGAACAAACTCCATTCCCTTGTTTCAAGTGGTTAAATTTGGACAGCTTCATGCACAAGGAAAATGATACTCTGCTAATGAAGTAGCCAACAAGTTTCGTCACCTTGATGAATACACAATGGAGACCATTCCTTCTTAAGGAAGTAGGAATGATCCATCCAGCAATTGGTAGGTTTTCAAGCTTCGACAAAGTCTAGAACATCGACTACTTCTCCTGCCTCGATAGGTCCATCTCGACAAATTCAGCTTGACAAGTTCTCCTCGACAGGTCATCCTTGACGGTTGAACTTCTAAGCCATTATAAATTCTTTGTAACTGAATGTAACAAGTAATCACCCAATTATATCATCATCCTATATAATCATGTACAATAATGTAATATAGAACAATTATGATTCCTCCATCTTTCATGGAGAAGAAGTAATAAATTGGTTTGAATTCTTGTATTTTGTTTGTCCATATACTTTTTGTTGAACTAAGTGTATTCATGTTTGTTTTTCTTCTTATATTATTCTCACATAACGGAGTTTGACTCATTCAGTTGAATTTTGTCCCCAACGTGTACATGAGCATGGCCTCGATCAATAAAAGTACTAATATATAACTTGAATTTAATGTGCAATTCATATTTTCTATGGTACACTTATTCCCTTTTAAATTTATATACTAGTTCATTCTCATTGACAAGCTATACTACTTTGTATGCTTTTGTTCATAGAATATTATTTGAATATATATGATCTATGTGTGAAGGTGGTGTGAATTGGATTGTCTTAGTCAAATTTATATTTGAACATGTATAATCTCTATGTGAATATGGTGTGAATTCTATTGCAATGAGTGTGTGAAGCCAAGTTGTATTGTTGTGCCATCTCATAGTAGAAATGTAATATCTTGAATTTTGAGCTTGATTATATTGGGCATGAGCCTCATTGCACATGATTTGCTTTGAAGTTATATTTATTTCTATATATTAGGTGTATTTCCCACTAGACATGATTATGTTGATTATATAGATATACTGGGCATGATCCCAATGCACATGTTTTATTGTTTTTCTTTATGATTATATATTGGGAATATACCTTGTTGGACAAGAACTATTGCTGTTGTACTGCACATAGGCCCTGATTTACTTGATTTTTTTATTATGTGATTGGAGACAAGACCTAATATAATGAGATTATCTTTTTGTGATGTATTGTGCAGAAGAATGATATACATTACTGATTTCTATGATGTGTTGGGAATAATCCTTGGAGCACATGGGTTATGATACTGTGTTGAGAGTAATATGTGGAGCACATAGGTAACCCTAGCAAGAAAAAGATAAAAGTGTTGGGAATAAGCAACATGGGTAATGAGACTATGTGTTGAGCATAACTCTGGAGCACATAGGTAAACCCAACAATTAAATGATGAAAGTGTTGGGAATAATCCCTATTCTAGCACTCTAACATGATGTTGAGAATAAGGCATGGAGCATCGGATATTTCACCATTGTATCCCTAGGTGTATTATACAAATGCATCATACTACTAGTGTTGAGGAAAAGGCTCTGGAATTTCACTATTGAACGTCTTTTTGATAGTGTTGATCATAAGCTCTTAATAACACTACAGGTTACTTTAATTAAGGGTGTTGAATTGGAAATACTATTAATAGAACCAACCTTCATCATACTTATTTATGTTGATTAGTTGAAATCACAATATATTTCTCATAAAGGACTCCAAGATACTTCCATGAATACGAGGTAATCCAACATGCAAGGAATCTAGAGCTACCTATCCTACATGACCAACCAAACCCCACATGAGGCCTTGTTAAAAGAATTAACATAAACTAAGGAATCATCAAATAAACAATTATGCTATTAAGTGCATGGATAATAAAAGATAGATAAGTTGAATAAATAAGTCTATACAATATACATATGAAAAAATATATATATTTATTTAAATTTATTTTTAAAAATGAAGATAAAAGATTTAAGTGAGGTCTACATATATTTATGAGAATAATATATATATACACGTATGTGTAGAAGAAAATAAAAATAATAAAAGTTACTAAGTAAAAGTATATATATATTATTTGATGAACTAAATATATAAATAAGAATTATTTTCTAAACTCAAGTAGGTACTAATAGAAAGTTCCTAGTTATAAAAAAAATTAATATATATTACATAAAAATCAAACTAAAAATTATTTTCAAGAAAATATTAAAATATTGATTTAACTGAAGTTAACAAACTGTCACTTTTCCAAAAGAATATCTATAAGAGAAAAAGCCAATATAAGGCTTGGGAGATATTATCATTATTTCTAGATGGGATTGGAGAGACTTTCCAAAAACCCAAGTATTAGAGAATACAGAGCCTAACCTCCAAATACCAGTAGCCTCATCTTTAGGAGTTCTAGTTTCTGTTATAGAGATTTTCACCCCACTAGGTGAATCACACTTTGTATGGCCTTCCTTTGTCCCACTGCAGACTCTTTAGCCCCTATGGACCACTTTGTATCCTTTGATGTATCATTGATCATCCCCAAAACTATATAAACTATGATATACGTGGATTTTTCCCCGATAACCGCGTACATACGCGGATATTCCCTCTATAGTCGCATACATCAGGATGTGTACATAATCCAAAATCCTTTTGGAGCATTACTTGACTTGGATCCGACTCATTCAACTCCTGGCCTTCCATATGCCTTGAGATCACTCGGATTCGACCCTTCATTGTCCCTTGTGAAGCTATATAAGGAGCCCCTTGGTACATTAAAGAGGGGGGAGAGATAAGAGAGAATTGAGAGTACCGAAACTATAGTCCATTGTTGCCAGAACTATACTTGAGTCTGCATCCCTTTGTCCCTTTGGAGCACTGTTGTGTTCTTCCCAAGCTTTCCCTTTTCTAGTAAGCTTGCTATCGGAGTGATGGAGGATTGAGGTGGTGGAGGCCCAAGTGGGGGATTCAGTTTCTCCAATTCGCAGATGTGCCATCAAAGGTTGTCACTTGAAATATCTAATTCATATTAATAGAAATATCTTTTCCTGTCCAGTAATGTGTATTTGAATGAATGTTGCATCCATTGGAATATGTCAAATGCTTATACATTATTGATTATATATGATAGAATAGATCTAACACCATGAAATATAGTATGCTTGTATTGTTTACTTGTTTTTGAGGACGTGCTATAACAATTCAAGCTGAAGATTGGAAAGCTCAACGGGGATCTACTTCAACCGTCCAGAATAAGGTACGAGGTTCGATCCTTTAGTGTTAGATGTTTTTATTTCTATTGCATATTGGGAAAGATTGATTTCTGGAGTCTAGCTGTCTATTGTGGTACCCCAAGCCATAGGAATTTCTCTCCGTAACAGAATTGGCGACTCTGCTGGGGATGTTCCTTGTTTTTCTTTGGGGTTGGGGGCACAATGGGATTGATTTGCTCTCTGTTTCTCTATGTTTCTGTGTCGCATGTTATAGTATGTTTTTCCATTGACACTCCCCTTTATTGGTTTGGCCTTGACCTTCTTTTTACCACTACCTTCTCTGTATACGCGGGTTTTTGGCCAACAGTCGCGTGTATACGCGGGTTTTTGGCCAAAAGTCGCGTACATATGCAGCTGTTCTTTATACAGTCGCATACATCCTCCCTTTTGGTGAGTATGATGTTGTGGGAAGTTGTTGGGTGGGTTGTGAGTGTGGTTGGGTCTTCCTTGGGTCTGAAGTTGTCTGTTGGATGCTTCTTTTGTGACCAAAAACCGTTCGTACTTATCTCAGGTATAATGTCTATACTGGCATATAGGTTAGGTTCACCACCGTTTGCATTTTGCATGACCTTATGACCATGTCACTATATCCTTAGGTACGAACCCACTCTATTT